>JALLPE010000168.1:0-20291 GCA_036940025.1 Conticribra weissflogii
GCAAGGTTAAGCTTCATGGTTGTTTTTTTGGAGGACAGTGTTAATGATTTGGCCGGCAATTGAAAGCAGCTAAATATTGTTTTATGAGCACTGGTGAGCACAAAATGATGAATGTGAATGGTAGCTATGTTACGATCTCAGATATTGCTTTATTATTTTTTGTGTTCCAGGCTCTTCTTCAATGTGTTCCAAACTGATGATATATGCAGTAAGTGTTTCGATGTGAGCCTTGATGAAAGCAATTGAATTGAAAGTTTCATTGGTAGGTGTTGCTGCGTCAGCCTTCATGGAATCCTTGGAAGTGAATGATCGAATCGGAGTTGTTGTTTTATAAAAATGAAACTGAGTAATATATTATCCGAGCACGACCATATTGTCGTGGAATCTTTGGAAGTGAAAGATTGAATGGAGTTGTTGTTTTATTCTAGTCATAAAGCATTCGATTTTAGTGAGTAATATGATCCAAGCACGACTGGTATTGTCGTTTTATGGCAACTATTACATTTGACTCATTGTACATATAATAAAGTACGAATCCTGACATACAGTAGAAGAATAAAAGTACCTACAATTATGGGTAGCTATGTGAAATACGCGTGAAAAATCGGTATCTTATTTCGACAAAATACTTAGCATTCGATTTATTGTATATGTATTGCGAGACGAGTACAATACAGCACAGGACATAATAAAAAACAATTCGATCAGTACGGTAACTTCTACATGCTTTTCTAATTGTTCATCGTCTTGTTATATTATGGCAAATCGTTATTAATATGAATATTTTGTTCTCTTTTTGAATTTAGTATATGTATTATTTTTTTGTTTGCACAAAATTGATCACAAATGTCAATCGTGATGATATCAACATTAAAATACTCGTTCATGATGATCCGATGATTTTTCGTCGTGTTCGTATCTCCGATTAAAAAATATTTTTCCCCGATTTTGGAAGAATTCCATGGCGATTAAAAACCCCTTATACGTCACTGGCAAAGTAAGAAATATGTTAATACAGAACTCAGTACTTGCCTGTTACAACTTTACTTACATATTCCAAAACAATACGAAATATTAATCGTGTTTACTGAAAAACGTGTCCCGCCACTATGTGGCCAGCAGTATCTACTATTTCAATGAAGTGGCCAATATTCAATTTTTGAATGATACCACCACATAGCCAAACGGCCACTTTTTTCCACACTCGAAGTAGACCACAATATTACCATCTATGAAAAAAAAGTGGTCAATTTCCATCAAAAATTCCAGTTTTTCTGACTTTTTCATCCTACCCTCCACATTTTAACCAACATTTACTCCCTGATACTTCTATTGCAAAATATCTTTCATCAGCATCCTTGTTCAGTGGCTCATAATTCCATCACATCTGACAACTCACCCACCCCTTTCACATCCACACCATCTGCTCCCACATTTCATTACCTGATGGGACTTTGCCATCACGCATTTGACACTCCCAGAGGATTAACTAGTCAATTGTAGATTTAGATTATTTGTTTGTTTGAAATAAATATTACAGTTCTAAAAATGTTTAATTTTAGTTGATTGTAATCATATGTCTTTAAATTTTGAACAATTTGTGGGTTGTTTTAAGTCCTTACTTTTGCTGTGTAATATCAAGTTCTGTCAATGCCCCTGTTGGCTACATAGTTGCCTGCCATGGAGACTAGCTCATTGACAAACAAGCACAACCCCCTTTCAACATTTCAATCAAGAAATCTGAGATCCATGGCACCAAACAAACACCCACACTGTCCTTGGCACCATATTCTTCGCCATTGGCAGCAACATCTACCACCAACACATTGGAACAAACCCAATCAAATTTTGCTATTTGGACAGAAATTTTGTGAATTTCTGAAAAAAATGTGTCAAGTTGCAATATCAGTCATTGGACAAATTGTACATTTGGGGCACATTAGAAGATAACCCAGAGAAAAATTCAAACACTTTTCACCTTTTGTGCATTTTTGATCATTTTGGCACAAGAGGTGTGATACACAACAAAATAGAAAATTGATTCTTGGGAGTAAGTTTTACTGAAGTTTCGCACTTTTAAGCCTATTTTCTGACAACGTGAAACATGTCAAAATCTGACTGATGTGTCAGTCATTTTTACTATGTCATGACTCTCTACCCCTTAAGTCAGTTCATGTCCTCAACATCACTAATGGCAACTTCAGCTTATTCTTGCTCTTTTACCAAACAAACAATCAAAAGCCATCCACTCAAAAACAACAACAGCATCTCAATGACATACCAGTACAAGAGCAAAACCAACTTGCTCACCAAAGGGCAACAATGTGGTATTCCAATGAAAAGGAGATATAGGGAGGGCTTTCTGCTTGTAAAATCAGTGAGAAGGTTTGAGAAGAGTTTTGCTTCTATATTAATCATTGCTCTAGCACTCAATATATTGAGAATGATATAGTAGAAGAGCCACTTGAAAAGGTAGAAAAACGGGGAGAGATGCTGCTAGTAGTCCTGCTTGGTTTTGTAAATGAACTTGAAGGAATTGGAGTGGATATTACTTTTGAGCAACTACATTGCATGTTACATATTGATGAAACTGGTCTTGTATTGGATGGAAGCAACACTGGAAGGAAAAGGTCAAACAGGATTGACTTTCTATGATTGATCACTTCACAAGCTCAGGAAAGCTAAAGAAAAACCCTCTATCCCCACCATTTTAATTGATGACAACTATACTGGTGGAGACACTATCCCTCCCCATCTCCAATTCATCACCACAGCTCAGTTTGGTGAGAACATGAGACTCAAAAACCATCTTATGGAACTAATACAAAATTTGGATGGATAATTTGGATTCAGAGTTCATTCCAACATTTGGAGTTAATGCTAAGGGAGGGAGGGATGAGCTAGAAGTTGCAAAATTATTTTTTACTCAATTTCCCATTTTTATCCAGATGCTTGGGACACTATCAGAAAGTAAACTATGTTGAAGGTCCATAGTGGACAGAGGAGGATGTTTCCATCATTGCTGTAATGGTTGCATATCCTTGGATTCATTCTTTACCCTGGAGCCTTGCATTCCAAACACATCAAGTGTCTCCCAAGAGACCAACCAGACTTATTTTCCATTCAAGCAAATGTTCACTCAGAATTTGGAGTTGGTTACACAGCTTAGGCTACACCATAACATGTCATGCTCTCTATGTCCTTGGTTATTAGGGCTCAAGATTTTGGTGGACAGGACCCCATGACTACAAACGTTATTTTTCATTTGAAATCCAGTGCTTTTGATGATTGATTCAACAATGAACAATGTCAATGTCTAAACACATGGAGAAAGGTTGAAACAGCACCATTGACTTGAAAATGCATTGATTCAGACACAGTTTGTCTGGAGTTTGGAGATGCAGATGATGAAATGAACAAGTTGATGATCCAAAGTCAACAATAAACTGATATGAGCAGCTGTTTTTGATGTACAATGGGTGTGATGGTGAAGCAGTGAAAGAAAGTTAAGGGAGAATACGGTAAAGAGAATAAGGCACAGAAACCAATTACTACACAACACTCCCAAGAGAACATGATGAGTTGCTATCAGAAGGAAAAATCCATGGAGCTATATTATGTGTGACCGGTGGAAATCAAATCACAAGCAATGACTTCCTAAAGAACATGAAAATCCCTGTCTGCAAGGATGAAATAGAAATGGAGATGAACAAAGTGCATCAGTCTATGACAGAAACTACTGGAAAGGCTCTGACTGTGTCAGAAAAGAAAAAGGAGAGCAGCAATTTATTGGGTAAAGAGATTGAACATCTCCTTGTTTTGCAAAATGTCCCAAAAGGTGAGTGGGTTGACAAGAAGAAGAAAATAAAACTTTGGATGAAACTGATAAATGCAAAGCCCCCATTTTTGATCCTTAGACAGATGATGACGAGCAGAAACTGTTGAAAATATACAAGAAGACAACTGAGATGGCTGACACAGTAATAGGATAGCTACATGGAATGTAAAAGCACAAGCAGAAAGTCGTACTTTCAAGTCATTGCCAAAAGAGGAGAGAGAGGAAATATTGAAGAGGCTAGAGCTGTTGCACAATGCTGCCAATGATAATGAAAAGCAGGACAATATTGCAATTGAAATAATGAAAATGGTAACAATGTCATAGTTCAAGCTGCAGTTTGATTAAAGACTTTATAATTTAAAATACACAGAACAATATTGTCTCTCTTTCAATTTCATTACAGACAAATGTGGTTGGAAAAAAGTTGTTTTGTCAGAAATTGCAAAAAAGATTTTTTCCACAGCAAAAAATTGGCACTGCCTTTCCAGATAGTGAAGTTGTTGTTGCCTTGGTGCTGATCCATCTATTGCTTCTGCTATATTCCTTTTTGGACAATGGAATGTAGCTTAATAATTCCTTTAATGGTTTACCAACATTTTAGAAAGACCTTTTGAAAGCTGCTTCTCATTGATGGTGTCCGGACTCTTGAGTGTTTTGCTTATCCTTTCTGGTTTTAGTGGTGGCTGGATTTTCTATTGTCGTATGTTCAGCTCTCCCCATATTTAACTGTCCTTGAAGGGGGTAATTCCATCTACTGAAGGATGACTTTTTTGTTAGGAATGTTCATGTTTGTCTTTTTCCTGGTAATTTTCTTTGCTACGGTTGTTTCCTTCTTGTTTGTCATATTCTCTGTCTTCACCATTTGCCTCTGTTGCCTCATTTGACACAAATTAGTTGTGTGTGATCTTTCTGTGTCATGGTGTTTGGGTTCCTTTGTGTAGAGAGACATTAAAGCAACCAGCTGATAGGACTTGCACCCTTCTGATAAGCTTGATGTTGTCATTAAATATTTTGTCTGTGGCATTTATTTGTCATTCATTTTACTTGGTAATATTGGCCTCATTTACTGTCATATATGTGGTAACCAGTAATTGAAAAGTAAAATTTAGTAATATGAAAAAATGCTCTAAGCATTTACACACCCAAGCTGGTGGCTTGTATTGTAAAAGGTTAAAAACACTTACCTGTAATTGTATGATGCCTATTCTTTGCTTGTACTTAGTAGACAACACACAGAAGCATTTAACACATACAAACATGCAAGACAACAAATACTTTCACTAGACCAACAACATCACAAAAGCCATCCACTTGTGTTCCCTTCCATTGCATAACCACACCATACATAAACCCACATAGGAGTTTGGGGATAAAAGAAGGAGCAAAAAATAATGTAATCTTTTCATCAATATGAATGATGCTATTAATAATATTCTGACAAGCCATATTTTATGTTGTGTTCATATGATGGATGGCTTTGTGTTTTCTTGTCCTGAGTAATTCATAACATGAAAATGATTTAGATACATCTTTATTGAAGGTGGAATATAATGACCATTGACATTGCTTTGATGATTTTTCTTGTTATATAATTTTTGAAGTTGAGAGCTTCAACAGTTTGGCTGTTTGTTGCATCAAAAAGATAAATGTTGACATTAAAATGACTTAGAAAAATCTCAATTCATGGAAGAAGACAATAAAAGATGCAGTAGTCCTTCATTGTTTTTACTTTTTGTGATTTTATTTTTCAAGTTGAACTTAGCAATAGCTTAGCTGTTTACTGCATCAACGTGATCGTTTTTTATTGTGGCTTGTCCTGAGTGTTGAAGAACGTGCAATCAATGTAGACATGTCTTTACTAAAAAGCAAATACAGTAAAGGAAGCAACAGTGCTCTGTGGTTGTTATACCATTTATCAAAGTACATTGTGGCAACAGCTTGGTTGTTAGTTGCATCAACAAGATTGTTGTTGATCATGACTTTTTGGACACCTTTCAATTTGTTCTGATTGATCTATTGGTGATCTCACATTTTTTTCTTCTTTCATTCCTTTTTCAGGCACCATTCCCAACCTTCAAATAATAGTTTTATACTGATGAATGTTGACTTTACTGCTTTGGTTGTATTGATCTTGTGCCTTTTGATACATTTTCTGGTTTAAGAAAGAATTTGAACATCAGTTGGTCAGGCATGGTCAAATTTCATTAAGCACATCATGCACTGAAATATGTGAAGTTTGTTTCACTCTGGAGTCAGATCTGGTACAAAATATGATCATGACACTAAATCTGATTGTACCTGTATTCTATGTGCAAACAAGAATATACTTGTGACTTTCTCAAACAATCAAGTTTGGTCTTTGTCAATGTCATATAGTTCTTACCACTCTCAGGTTATCCCAATGCACTCTCTGCATTCAATACCAAATTTGATACTAAGATATGTTGTTTTGGATTGAAGAATATTTGTCTTGCTGTTTTATTTATATTGATCTTGTGTCTTTTCTTACACTTTCTGTTTTAAGAAGAAAAATAAGACATCCCAATTTGAAGATAAGTTGGTCAGGCATGGTCAAATTTCAGAAGCATGCCATGCACTGAAATTTGTGATCTTTGTTCAATTCTAGAGTCATATTTGGTACAAAATATGACCATGAGACTTAATCTGATTGTATCTGTTTTATGTACATAAAAGAATTTCTTCAAGAGTAGACATCTTTGGTGTGACATAAGTCTAAGATAAGTGTACTCTTCATTCAAGTTCTGATTCATATTTCCTCCAACAGAATCTTATTTTTGTGGCAAAGATTGTGCTGTATATTGATTCTAATTGTCAAGATATGTAATCCCTTTGACAGAGATTCCTTTCCCAATGTCACACTTCACTGTCCCAGTCCTTGTCAACATTGAATCTTCGTTTGTAATAATCCATCCAGTTCATCACTCTCCAGTTTGATTTGATGTTTGGTGGTTTGGTAGGTTTGTTGGATGGTGATTACAGTCTTAGATGAAACGCCCCTTGTCCAGTAAGTAACCCATCTCACAATCAAATGTCTTTCATCAGTATATTATGACTGAGTGAAAAGATTGTGCCAGGTTTGTTTTGGCTAAATTTCGAAATTTTCTTGATCAAATCCTGAACTGTTGAAATGCTTGAGATAAAAAACCATTTTTCATCTCACTGATCCACATCACTCACAATCACAGAAGAAAGAATATTATTCATTCAAAACCAGTATTTGGAGTTGTCCCAGATCCCAACATTAGATCAAATTCAGAACAAGATCATAGGCTTGCAATGATTCCTGCGATGTCACTAAAAGCATTCATCATGTTAGCATCTCCTTTTGTAAGGCTAAATATATCTGTAGTTTGTATCACTGATTGCCTTTTCATTCTCTAGAACTCTCTCCTATCCCTTCATACAAGAAATCTTGATTTATTTCCACTCCCATACTAACAAGTGCATATATGACAGAGGTATACACATTCTTATGCAACTTTCCATTTTTCCTCCTTCTTTTCCACCCACTCACTGACTGCCTGCTTGACAGCCCCATTTTTGAATTTTCTCATATAATCAACCATCACATGTGAACAGAAATGGTTGGTTGGTCATAATGGATTATGAAAATCTTATTTATGGTCAAATTATAAAGTTTGTTTTGGCTCTACATATTTAGGCATCATAATTATTGCCCTTCATGTGTTGGCATCTTTTTGCATCATGACATATTGGATGGCCTTGTTGGCATCTTATACCTCTCATATTATAATATGTTGGATGTATTTGTACACGCATGTGAGTTTCTACTAACATGCAATTCTACAAAATTTAATACCAATTCTGTTTTTCTTAATTGGCACATGTTAAGTGGATGTCTAACATTCTGCAAAAGACTCACAGACCATGGGATTTTAGGGTATGTGATGCTGGAACATGCCGTATTGCAGCAATCCACTTCAAACATCACAAATCCTGTTGCTCCATAATAAAAAAATTTATGAGCTACATCAAAATCATAGTGACTTTGGTCAGAATTGGTCTCTGGGCTGAGATACATGGGCTCCAAGAACATCAGCCATAAGGCTGCAAAGTGGTCCTAAAGCTGCAAAGTAGTTTTCAACTGGTACTACATAAAATATTTCTGTTTTGCTCTGGAAGAAAATGGATTGGAAGTATAAATTTAGCAACTTGGTGTTTTCAAAAAGGTGACTGAATGAACTATCACAGATAGGAAGTATGATAGTTAACTATCACAGATAATATTGTCTGTGTTTATGATATAGTGAACAATATACATTTTATTATGTCATTTCCTTCTAATGGACATATTTTTTAATTCAACCTTCTGTGACAAAGAAATGATTTCTGCTGATAGGTTGTGATGGAGAGAAGTAATAGAAAGGTAAAAAAGTTTTCTAGTTGACATCTGCCATTGAATGAATAATTCAAATAGAAAGTAAGAAAGAACCTTCAGGCCTAGAGATAGAGTGAATATAGTTATCTCATCATTTCTAATGTCTATTTACAACCTGCTGCCAATTATTCTCTGCATCACAAACTTTATAAGAATAAAGAGAATGTCAGGTCATTGATATTGATGCCCTGCCATGATAAAGCTGGGCCATCCAATATAACAGCAAAAACGCAAATAACCTTCAGTAATCCCTCCATCAGGAGACAAGAATAAAAAATCAAAAAATGAATCTAATGACTTATTTGTATCACTTAGCCTTGATGACAACTGCAACCAATTGTCTCTCAATGAATAACATGGATCAAATATCCATGGCACTTTCCACTATCCAAAAAGCATCATTGATTCTGACTCCAAGTCTGAGTCAGATGACTATTCTGCATTTGTTGATAATTTTGATTATAAGGTTGAGGGTAATTGCAAAAAGTCAAAATTGAATACATCAATCCTCAATAATATTTCTGGAAGATGATGGATTGGTGACATTATTTTGGCAATATTAGAGATTTCAATTGCTCAGTCATGGACTACAAATAATGGTGATAGCTACCTATTACTAATTGTAACTGTGATAGACTATCACATATAATGACTGTGACAGTTGATTATTACCATCATTTAGTGTAAAAGTATGTACAAATACACAGTAACAGCGATTGTTAATTATTACTTATATCAACTGTAATTGTTACCTATCATCAATATTATCTGTGATAATTAATTATCACAGGCAATCTTGATGATAGTGAACTATCACAAAAAATATTGGTGATAGTTCCTTAGTCATGTGATTCCAAATAACAATAAAATAAATTGGTCGTTCCATTGTCTTCCTGGGGTCACAGTGACATTATCTTGTGTTCATGTCAGTCTTCCAAATAATAAGACTAATCAAAGTCTATTGCAACCAGGAACACTTTGTCTGAAATGAAGAAGTATGACTGGTTCACTTCTGATGCAATAAAGCAGATTACTTTTGAACTTTGTAGTCCATCATCGAGCATTGATAAAATGAGTCTACATGAAATTCACTCTAACTGGGAAGGACAATAGAATGACCACAACATTGTGACTAATTACAAAAGATTGCAAAAGAAAGTCAAGACTCAACTAAGTCTACAGAGCATAGATTCCAACAATCCTGACAAAACTTTGTTGAATCCTCAGATTTCCACCAAAAAAGTCTTGTAGAAAACAAGGTTCTTCAAAACAATTTTTTCATTATCCAGTGATCCCAAAGAAACTACCTCAATGGAAGACAACATATTGTCTTGCATATAGCATTCTTCATGAGCTTTACATGATGCCTAATTCAAAAATTCATCTCACCGGCACAAGAAAATCCACCAATCATGTTCATTATTCAGCTGATATCCATTTGATGAATTCAATCAGTATAGCACAAAGATGAAAGAATGTACAACAAAACAAAGGGAGAAAGTAAAGAGTGAAAATGAGTTGTTCCCACAAGATAAACATTTGTTTCCTTGTCCAAAGAAAACATTTCATTGCCAACCATTCTGGCACATTCATCCAACCAAAGAACTCCTGAAAAAAGGCGTTAAGAGCAAACTTAATGAATTCATGACTCCAAAATATCTGCAGATGACATGCTTAGAATACAAAGAGTTTGATTTGCGCACCTTTGGAAAACATGTTTATGCAGAAGCTGCAAAACAACTCAACAAGGCCTATTGGCAACTTAGGAGAAGCAAAACTGCAATGAAAGTTTACAGGGAACAGACAAAAAAACAAGCCAAACTGAGAACAGAAAAAAGGGAAAGTTGTTGTTGGCTTATTTACAAAATGGAAAGATTGCAATAACGACACTATTGACTATGTGCATTTTTGAATATATATTTTGTTTGAGTTGGTTTTCAATTGATGGATAGCAATCAATATTAAAAAATGATGTCATCATGAATTGTTTAGATTTCGTTTTTGAGAACTTGTGCAATTGTTTAATTGATGGATGTGAAAATAAGAGAAATAAATGAATTACTAAAGTGGAATGTTTAATTGAAGCATCAACTTTTTACTGAAGGTACAAAAGGCATTCAAACAAACTGAAGGATAAGTCCATTTTCAGATCTAAATTTCAGTTAAAGGGTGGCCATGAGTCAGGTTGTATTGAGCAATAACACACACAGTATGGACACATGTTTAGTGGTATTCCATTCCATTTCACTGCTAGTACCATGCCTAGAGCAATGACTCAAAACATGAAACCCACAGAGATAAGAATGAAGAGACTCTTGTCTGTTCTTTGCCTGTGACATACACTTTTAGACTCATCATTGGGGCCATCGTCTATGTAACTGATGTTACCTCACTCTCCACAATACCCACTGTCTCCTCAATCTAATATTTTGAAGTAGAGTGTAGTTTGGTCTTGTTTCTGAACATCAATATCAACATTTCTGCCATTGAACATGGTAATGTCTGGTGTGACAGCAAGTTTAGGTCCATAAACAGAGACAATTCATTGATATTGCAATGCTAAGCTGAATTGAGTCAAGCACCATTATTTTTGAGGTTGAACCAGGCTATGCTTGGATCCTTTCAATAATTGTTAGCAAAAATGTATGGCATCAATACTAATGATGTATACTTTGTCTTTATGATACATTTGAAAGGAGATGGTCTGATTGAAAAGCCTTGCATAAGTTTGATGTATTCTATTACCTAAGGAGCAATGTGTTCTTTGCAATACCCCCATTTATTCACCACAACAGGACAAGTTCCATACAATATCAGCTTGTTAAGAGCCATGAACACATACTAAAATTTGATATGTCAGTACTTTTCACAGAAATCACAGAAAAGAACATAGATTGCAGAAGGACCCACACCAAAAAATGAAAATGTAGTAATTTGATAAAATCTCCAGTCCTTTGTTGACTTCTGGATGAATATCAACATAATTCAACAATGTTGCAAGAATTTCACTTTCATTGAGAATATATAAATCTGCCACAATGACAGAAGGCAATCAGAATTCTCTACAATATTATTATCATCAACAACAATGTTATTTTTATTTTATTCCTTGCTAGGATTGTAGGTGGTAGTACTTCAATGGACCCAGAAAGTTTTGACCCATGACTATATTATGGACTATGTTACAAATGATCTTCAGAGATGCTATCATCACTTGGACAAATAGTACTATTGCAAAAATGACAATCATGATGATTTCACCACATAATCAAGATTGTAGGAATGATATGATAGTGACAACTGAAATATGTCTTTGAGAATGAGTATTTTTACCATTTTTAAGAGTATTTGTACAATTAAAATAAGTGCCAAGCATTATCCATAAGAGATGTTTTCTATAATATCTTGTACCATACAATATGTAATATAATGGTTATGTATACATTTTACTACCCAAAATGTCGAATTTCTGAACCATTGGGACTAAATCATGTGTCATGTGTTTAGTACTACAGAAGTTAAAAACATATGTAAGTATTCAGTTCTTTGCAGATTCTCAAAACAAGTAATTTTGGTAGGAAAATTAATTTAGCCAAATGAATAAAAAATTTTAAGGTAAATAACTCTCCAGTAAACATAAAAAATCTCTTTGCTGTTGTTGTTTATTTTGCTCAAATTCATTGTCAAATACCATTTAGCATCATAGGAATGAAATGTTTATCAATACTAGATAGATTATAAAACCTACTTTGCATTTAAAAATTTTTTAATAGTGTCTTGCATTGAAACAACAGGAAAATGTATGGCTATTGACTCATCAAAATAGATCACTGCTACAAAAAGTGTAGAGCTAAATTTTAACTAACAAATTTAGTGGGTCAAACGCTCATAAGGTTATTTTGTGTATGTACAGCAAAGATTTGTTCAAGGAAGTAAAAGATTCTTTGAAATGCAGAAGTCTCTGTATCAAAAATCTCAGCAACTGCATCAACAACTTGGCCTGCTTTGACAGCACTTTGTGATGAATCAGGAATTGAGAGTGTTTTAAACACTGCAATAACAGCTTGGTGTATGTATTTGAAATTTGCATATGCTTGTGGGTTTCAACTGTTGTATGGACATTTTGGATGTGAAGGACAGGTATGAACTGATAAAAGATTACTACCACAAAATCTCCCCATCATTGATGACACAGAGGCTTGAGAAAAACAAGATATCAATTTCTGTTTGAACTTGGTCTTAGTAGGAAATGCAGTTTCTCATGTCAAATTTAAACAGTACATCATGTCATTGTCAATCATAGACTACAGCACAGGGGCGTCATAGAAGCTATTTTTAATGGCAACATTGTTGTGACATGTCAAATATACAACATTATTTTACTTGCTAATAAACGTCAAAACTCCCTTTGAATAAATAAATAAATAAATAAAAATATTGCAATAACTAATAACCACATAAATAATGTAATTATTCAATAAATTTTTTATTTAAGCATTTATTTCCTCCCTCCTTCTTACCAAGGGAAAAATGAAAAGAGTCATCAATGCCCATGGTGTCCATTAATTTGGATGATCATGTCATTGCATCCAGGGCTTTTCAACCTTGAATTGAATAAACTAATGAAAAAAATAATTCTCAAACTTGAATATTTATTAGAAATTAAGTTTTACTTTTTGCACATTCTGCACTGTGCATTATGCCATTGCAAGTGCAACCAGCTAAATAGCCACCTCTCAACCCATGACAACAAGAAGAACATAAGCCAGCATTGTTGCTTTTGGGGGAAGAACACCCATCAGTACAGCTGCAACTGCCAATGTGACTGATCACATGAGAAATTGCTGCAATAGGTGGCTGAGTCTGTTGCCATCACAGCAGTAGTGGCATTTTTTGTTGCTCACCTCCTCATGATCCCCCCTGACCCATGAGATGACATTATTGTAGGGATTTCTTTGTTGGAATCATTAAATTTGAAACTTTCCCAAAAATGAAAAAATAAGAAAGTAAGATCAGCAGTCATGTTTTGTATGTGTATAACACACCTTCATCATGTGACTCATTCACGACAAAATGAAAATTGTTATCAGATATTGTTGTACAGCCAAATAATGTTGAGTGTCAAGTAATAATTGTTGACTATTCACAGATCCAATAATGTACGCACACAAATGTACAACAAAGAGTAATGGGATATTGAATATACATAACAGATTGTCATAATGATTTGTTAGCATTTATAAGAGAAAATAAGACTCATTGCAAGTATCATAGACATCTGTTATTTTGGGTTCAATTCCTGAGTACAATCATTTATCTCTATTGGTTATTGGTTTACACTTTCAAGAGACATAAAACTTTTTTGTGATTTCAACAACAACCCCATTTTGTTGCATCATGACAATATCATTATGCAGTCATTTCCAACTAAGAACTTGGTGACAATGTTAGTGCAAGACTTGGTTGTAAGGTATACCTGGTGGTGGTTATAATTTAGATGAGAGCATATAACCCAAGGCTGCCATTTGATCTGCTGCTACTTGCGCCCAGACCAACAATATCTTTATTGGACAAGACCACAGCCAATTGGAGATTTTACATGCTGTCATCAATCCCCTGCCTATTTATCTCTGTGCATGAGCACACAGGAATGATAACAATGTTTTTGCAATGTATATCTGGGGTGTGAGGCCTTTTACCAGGTTATCTTTGCATGTGGTGGACACTGTGTATTAGTAGTGTGATTATGTTGATTGTGATAACAATCTCCCATTGCATGAGAGGGTCATATCCTGGTATGAGATAACAGTCAGTTTTTTACCTGTTTGATGTTAGTCAAAATACCTGTCATGATTCTTTTGTAGTGAAATGCCATCCATGTTAATTTGCTGTTAGGACATCCATCATATGTTGGGTTAGAATACCAATTTTTAATTGGCAAATTGAGAAACATCTTATGAGAGTGTCAAATATAATACCAGGTTGATTATTGTCAGGTGGAATTGGCACATTTTTTATTCATTCAATGAGCAAAGTGTGCCAATCCTCTTGCCTGGACTGGGATGACTAATGAACAGTGATGAATTTGTCCAGGAAGTTGATTCAACAATAACTATGGTCATTGTTGAGTGAAGGAAATGTGAATTTTTGTGATCTGTGTGCACCATGATGTGAACACCTAGGAGTATGAATTGAAGTCTTTGAGTATTATTGCAATGGAAAGAAACTATATCTTTATTCAACTGTACCTTAAATAGCATGAACAAGTTTACAAGTCTAGTATAAACCCAGTCAGTCCCAAAAGAAATATTGATACTCATTTCATATCTGATGTATATGTATATATGTGAAAGCAATTCTTGTGGTTATAGCTAAAAGGGATTCTAACACAATGAATGATTTGTAAGGAGTCCATCTGAATTTGTCTTCTCAATCTGAGAGGGGTGCAATGATGTGAGCATAGTGTAACTATATTTAGAATTTATTGATCCAATGAAGTCTCTCATTGCTAAATGGTTATCAAGCCTTGTTGGTGTAAGGCATAAGCTAAGACAATCTTGTCTAAAATTGATTTGTACTCTTCCCATACATTTGAGAAGGCCACAATTTCATCAAGATAGACAGATATATAGTTAAGGTGCAAAAGTCTCTTCTTTATTATTTAGAAAAAATGTGACTATGGCTCAATGTTGTTAGAGATAATGGAATATTTGACCAGGGGAAGTATCTTTAATATCATTCTGTGGAGATATACATGACTAGATGAGATTTCTTTAGATGGGTGAGGTGTTGATTGCTGAAACAGAGAAGCAAAACGATTTCCCTGCTATAAGAAGTGAGGCAAAGGAGAACATTACAGTGAGAAATATTGTTGAAAAGTATTTTTACTTTTATCACTTCAATGTCAGATTATCCAAAACAATGTTAGTGCCAACAATCATTGCATTATTCTAGATTTTACTTGTTAGTATACCAACAAAGTTTGGATATCTCTTCCCCAATATCTAGAAATTAAGTACTGTGATGATATGATGCTGAAGCAAGAGCATTATTTTGGATTATCCATCAACAGGAGCAATATACACAAGTATTGTTGTGTGTTGTCCAAGTGTAAAATTTGGGAGATGGGTGAAGTCTTTGTTGTCTATGAAGACAATTTGTAATGATTGTCAAGTCCCTGTCTGTGAATAATAGACGCTGCAAGTCTGTGAATTGCTCAGTGAGTATAGAATACAAGAGTTCAAATGAATTGAAATTCCATACAAGCAAGCTGATTGGGATGGTTGGACTGATAAATTTCTATCAAAGCTGAGATTAAAAATGCAACAAGAAGTGATATGTTGTGTTTCCTTTAGAATTGGAGTATGATGATGTATTATGTAAAGTAGCATTGTACATGACAGCTAATGAAGAAATTTTAACTCAACTTGGTAACCCAAGCTAGTTGGAATCTATGGAGTTGATACTATCAATTAGTTACAAGAATTATTTCAAGAGAACAATATTTTATGTAGTTGAACATTGCAAGACATCTGAATGATTTAAAGAAATGTCAAAGATGAGAGTGAAAACAAGTTGTGGTTCATTCCAATTACTTCATTGTTACTTTTTTGAAGGCAAAAGAAGAATTTGAGAATTCTTAATTCGAAAAAGAAGAGAAAATTTAGAAGAATGGATTGGTGAAGTAAAAGTGATTTAGAATAATCAATAGAAATGATCACCTTAAAGCAGTAGTGGCCATGGCCCAGGTAGTCACCAGCAGAGTAATCTACCCATATTCACTAACTAAAAATTATGAGCTATCATAAATTTAGCTTGCATGGGTGCCCTTCTTGATGCAGTGTGAATTGTCTCTGTTATTCATAGTGTTCTTGTTCCGATTTTGACATGCTCCACTCATCTCTCTCTGTTTCCCTTTCTGTGTGCACAAAATGGCCATCTCATTCCTTTTTACTCCCACTGTGATGCTATATTTGATATTGTCCCATCAAGTATGATCTGTTCTTAATGATAATGGCAATACTGGTCCTACTTGGTCACCAAATTGGGCTTGAACTCACCAGTGTATGCATCTTTGATTTATGAAATAGTTAATTACATTCACTTTCCAATGCACAAGACTTTTGTCAGTAAATCTGCATGATTCTCTTTGCCATCAATGTGAGCAAAGGCTCTCCCATTGCTGTTGATTCTTACACAGTATGATATCATGCACCATTTTTCATTTTCTGAGTACCAACTCTGGCTTAGAGGTATTATTAATTACAGACATACTATCCTCTTTACATAGTAAGTACATAGTAATTTACCTTTTGAGATTCATAAGTATTGATTTGCTTAGATATGCTATGGTACTATTATTAATGTTATAATGAAATGAACAGGATATCAATGAAAAATTATATTTTCCATGTATTGAATTCCTGTCAGCAATAAAATCCAATCAACATAAAATAAGACCAAACATTTGATTTAATCTTGTTATGACGAATTTCAATATCTCTGCTCTTGCTAGTATTTCTGTGCATTCATATTATAATACACTTGAAACTTCAATGAAAAAGAAAACTTATTTCCTTTGTTAAAGAAAAAAGGAAATGTGAGTATATATAATAAAAAAATATTTTGAGTATTAGTTATGTCTAGATTTTCAAATGACAATTGAAAATCCTTAATTCTTTTGAAATGAAAAAAGAAAATGAATGAATAATAATCTCAAATGCCTTTTCCCTCAACTCCACTATTGGCACCAAGCCAGTGCATGTATGTTCCAATTCCAAGCAGCAGAGTATTCTAGGTATGCTCACAGCAAATATCTTGTGTTTGGAGCCTTTCTTAAGCTCTTTCTCTACCTCTTTACATCATTCTGCAATGGAAAATATGGCTGGGTCTCTTTGTGATGACACTGGACATAGGCAAGATTATGATAGAACTGGCCAAGCATCTGTTCCTTTGAACCATCCATTACCATAGTTGGTGGTACACCCTCACAGTGGATCACGAGGGGCTCACGGACTTCTCTTTGATTTTTGTAGGGTAGACTTGCACCCAACCAAAGCCAATTACAAACCGTTGGGCACAATTTTTGTTACTTGTTACACATGATGGCATGTTTGAGGTAATTTATTTATGAGCACAAGTTAAAACAAGCATATGTACTAGTGCAACATCCAAATATTGATATGGAACCTACACATCAGGAAAGGGTTTGATAGATGAAATATACCCCATTAGGTTGTGTGCGGAACAGTCTCCTTTGCATGGTATGGTTTCATATCCCAGTTCTGTATAAACTCATCACACCTTGAAGAATGTAACAACCAGATTCTGGACATGCTTCGTCAATATAGGGAAAATTATTTATTTTTAGTTAATACTATTTGATCCGTTGGCAGATTTTGGGTTTCTGTTTTGTTATTTTTTCTAGAGTGAGCAGAATTATTTGGATTTATATTAGATAGAGAGAATTCAGAAAACAAGACCATAATATGCCCGCCTTTTCGCTGTGTCCTTTAATTCGACAATTATTAACACAAATCTTGCTTTCCGGAGTGTCAAAAAGAGATCAACAACGTAGAAGCACGGAAGAAGACCAGTTCTAAGTAATTAGTGAATGAGTATAATCAGAGTATCCCGATCATCTCTTAATAGTGCAATATTGCAATACAAATATATCAAGCCATCAGATACCACACAAAATCTTTCATCTTGCATTATGTTCAAAAGTCGTCGTAATTGCCATCGTCTGGCAACACTGCAAGGGACCCTTCAACAACATCGACCATCAATGTAGAATCTCTCCCAATGGCTTCAACCGGTGGCTGAGGAGCATATGGCTCAACTGATCGAAGTAACTCGTTTCCAACAAGCTTCTTCGCCAACCAAAGAATGGGTTTTTCGAAGGTTGAATGTGAATGTACGCGGAAGTAAGGAAGCTTGTGCATTTTAACATAGGGCGGCTTAAAATTGTTGGATCCGATCCCAACAATTGCGACTGGAATGCCGTCGCAGACACGGGTCAAGTCACGATAACGTTGCGGGACGTTCTTGCATGTGATTCGAGAATCGACGTCAAACATGATGATGGAGGCGTGGCTGTTCTGCAAGAACGTTTTCTTCGACAATCGCACGAGATCGAAAGAGTCTATCATGTAACAAACGTTTATTTTGATGAGACCGCAGTTGGTGGAAAGCGTTAATGGATAAACCTTGATGCCCTCGCTGATGTACCCACAGGTGATGTCGAACTTTTCCGCCAAGCTCTTCATACATTTCTTCTCGGTTCCGTGATCCCCGATAAGACTCAACTTGAAAACAGGAATTTGAACCTGTACAATCTTTGGTGGTGAGAGATCTAGACCGAACAGCCTGGCAATGTTGATGAGTACATCGGACGAATCAATGTTGCCAACCACGTCGATGTACTCTTTGACCTTGTCCACGAAAGTTCTCCGACTACGAGCATCGTGAAGGCAACCAGGATAATTTTGTAAGAAGGCAAATAATCTTCGACGAAGCTCAAAGGCTTTTTCGGCTTTATGCCGGGTAACGACGGCCATGGTGGAAAATTCTTGAGGTTTTAGAGAGGGTGCGCAAATATTTGAAGATTGAATGTCAATGAAAACTACGCATTTGTGAGTAAACTGATCGTGGCAGACTTCGCCTCAAATTTGTGCGATCAAAGTTCGTTTTGTTAAATGCATTCTGTTGAAATCTATCGAACAAAAGATTCAACTGACATTTTCGACGCAGTCATGCTGGTTGATAGAAAGTAGACGCATGAGACTCAATAACACACACGCCTTTACACACACAAAAGTTGCACATAAAACCTTTGAAAGTATCGAGATCTCTTGCAATGATATTATGATATAGTACCACATCATCAAGAATACTAAAACGATACACCGTTGCCCTTTCTCCAACCTTTTCTAATCTACAGCCCGAAACACAAGCGCGATACATACTCAAATCTGAATTGCCTCGCTCAAATCCGATTGCTCAATCTCATCCTTAGTTACAGCATTGTCTTTTAAGAACGGCACTGTCGTACTGGATAGTGCTTTCTCTGTCAACCGCCCTAGTTTTTTAAAAGTAGAGCGAAAGATCTTGCTTGCTTTTTTGCTCATACCCAATTTTTTGACATCTCCACTTGCAATTGCTTCACAAGTCTCTAAATCCAGGTGAGTCCTCTCCACAGCAATTTCTGCAAAGCACGTCGCAAAAATATCCAAGGGGATGCATCCAGTTTGACGAGCTGGTGAAGAGGCAGGAACACATTGCAGCAAACCGAAAAACACTTCGACAATTTCATCGTCAGAACAGCCATACTGAACTAGAAGGGTGTGCATTTTCTTGTGAGATAGACAATCCTTAAGGTCATCCTTGACCATAATTGACGACATGCGACGAAACGAGTTTCGAAAGGGGCACATGTCGTCATTGTGTCTAGAAGGTTTGACCCAACAACACTTCGCAGGGGTTCCAAAGTCTGTCACCTTGTCGTCCTCTTCCCCATCGACGTTATCGCTACCAACTTCGCCGTCAGAAATCGACGCCTGGTTGTCGTCGTTCTCCTCCTCGCTCGAATAATCGTCGGTATCTCCTTCATTCCGTGGCTTTTCGTTTGACTCAGTAGCTTCGCTTCCTTCAGGAGTACCCGGCGTTGCAAGTGTATTCGTTGACGGGACCGCGAGTGTATTATCCTCTGGTTTTCCCTCAGAGATGCTGGTAACGACTGACGTCGGAACCAGTGGTTCTGCATTCAAACGCATATCCACCGTGCTTCCGGGGCGTTCTCCCTTCGGAGTGAATCCAATGATGCGTGCAGGCGAACCGACCGCAGTTGCTCCAGTCGGAATAGGCCTTAGTACGACACTACCAGCTCCAATCTTGGCTCTATCGCCAACATGGATGTTTCCCAAAATTTTTGTTCCTGCTCCAATGAGAACGTCCTGTTACATGTGCCGATCAACAGTTCGTAAAGATTTAGTCGTAGACAGTTCACGTAGAAACTTTTTTGTTGAAAATAAT
>JALLPE010000169.1:0-22115 GCA_036940025.1 Conticribra weissflogii
GACTCTTCATCGGTGAGTTTGGAATCGAGTTTGAAAACTGGTGTCACGAGG
The DNA here is from genome assembly GCA_036940025.1 of Conticribra weissflogii. Taxonomy (NCBI): domain Eukaryota; phylum Bacillariophyta; class Thalassiosirophyceae; order Thalassiosirales; family Thalassiosiraceae; genus Conticribra; species Conticribra weissflogii. The sequence continues at coordinate 52 of JALLPE010000169.1, forward strand.
ATTCCTTCGGAACTCGCCATGTGTTGGTTAAAAACATCCAACCTGACCACATCACCTTGTTCCTCCTGGGGTTATTGGCATCAGCGTCCGACAAGTGTCATTCTTTGGTTGACTTTTCCACGTGATTATTGGTATCTTCTTCCAACCATGATGCAATTGAAAATTGTTAGCGAAAGCATGCTAAGAGGATTCTTAGGATTGTTTTTAATCATGATTCTGGTTTCCAACGACCAGAACAATATTCCTTGGTCCAAACTTTCCTAATTGCTTTTGAAATTCTCTTCTGGAATAACGCTTTCTCTAAGCGCTCATTCACCGAACCACATCCCCATATATTCGATACCCTCTTTTCGAAGTTGTCAAGGTTCAGACAACTTGTGGAAAAGTTTGAGTTTTCACATCAATGTACTGTCATACAGTCGATCATCTTGATATCCTGCCGCCCACAGATTATTCTTCATCCGGCTCATGTCTTTTGCCATTTGTTGCCTACCAATAATCATTAAACAAATAGCTCCTTTCTGTCTCATCGATCACTTCCACTGGTGTAATTGTTTTCTTTTTGTCGGGATTCCTATCCTTTGATACCAAATCTTCTGCCGCATCCAAACTCTCCTCATCATACTCAGTGTTGGTATTCCTTGAACGTTCCGATCCGAATTTATCATTGGGATTCACATTGCCGTTCAAACTCTTTTCTACATTATATGGTGGAGTCAAAACCGGAAATGAATTGCTTATTGGGGTGACCTTTCTTCGATTGTCGTCGCTTTTGGAATTCAATTCTTTGCTTCGTGGTCTTCGGAGATTTGATACTGCAAAAGAAATTGCATTTCTACCATTTACTTCTTCCCGTTTGAACGTCATTTCTTGTCTTCCTGGTGTTGATTGACTCGGCACAAGATCTGTATTGTTATCGTTTCTTCTGTCTTCTTCGCTTTTGGATTGCAACTCTAATCCTCTTCGTCGTTTTGCAAGATTTGATGCAGAATCAGAAGCTAATTTCTTTTCCTTGTCCTTTTCCTTCGATGATGATGCTATTCGAGACTTAGGTGATGACATGGCACCATCCTCGTCACGATGACGACCATTGTGATGATTATTGCGCTCATTCCTACGACCAGATTTCAATTTCGATGGAACTGGATCCTTCCTACTACTGTGCTTTAATTTTGAGGGATCTGGATCACTCCTAGTGACATGTTTTGAATTCGACGTCACTGGAACATTCCTACTAGTATATTTCAATTTCGAAGGAACTGGATCATTCCGCCTGCCAGATTTCAATTTCGATGACTCGGCATCATCCCTAACACCACGTTTCGAGTTAGAGGAAACTGCACCATTCCTACGACTGGATTTCAATGTCGATGCCACCGTATCATTCCTACGACTGGAGTTCGATTTTGACGACGATGCATTATTTTTTCTACTGCTAGCTGTAGATTTCGACAACACCAAATTATCCTTCCTGCTTTCGACACTTCTCGGCTTCGAGGAAACGGTCTTACTGCGCTCAGGATGATGTATGTTTGTTTTTGTTTTCGACGATTGTACTGAAGATTTCGATCCCAATGCAGTTGTTTTGGTCAATGTGGATCTCTGCACTTGTTTTTGATTCGATCTGGATAATGGTTTGGTGTTGTCGTTACTTTCGTCGCTTTTATCGCTTTCATCGCTTTCATCGCTTTTCTTGCGTTTATCGCTTTTATCGCTTTTGATGCTTTTGTTGTCGCTGTTGTTGTCGTTGTCATTATTATTATTATTATTCCTTCGGGTTAGCTTTCCTCGAAATAATCGAAAGAAATTACGCGGCATGTATTCGTGATGATTTCGATGGAGTCCCAATTGAAATTGTTGAGAGATTGAATAAAAAACAAGAAGAAATATATTCGAATAATAATATCCAAATGGATAGCCATTTACAATGATCAACTCGGATAATGACTGTGTGCGACGAATGGATGTTAAACGAATGAAACAATTGGTGTTTGTTTTTACAGAGTTTTGCCTGTCGAATGGTCAATGGTCCCAAAATGCCGCATCTTCATTTGATTATATTTTGAGTCTTGTTGAAACTTGTTCCCTGTTTTGGTCTGAATTGTTATCATTATCATCAATATATCATTTATAAGAGTTTAGTAGGTTGAAGATTTTATTGCAAATCTGTTGATTTTTTTTCCTGTCTTCACTTAACCAGTGAGGAGAAACTTGGGTCTTTATTGAAATCACATTTTTATTTTACATCTATTTTGTACGTACCATCTCTCGCTGGAGAACAGTGTCGTCGTATAGTACGTACCCTCTCGACAAGAGAGAAAAAATATTTTTGCGGAGCAAAGGTTTTGGCGCCAAACCGCGCAACTCGAACAAACAAACCAGCATTGCGAACTTATTGTCTCTCGAAAGAGAGAAGAGGGAAAGTTGTTGTCATCACTGCTTCGTGCTTGTTCATACAACATCACAGCACTACTTATTCGAACCATGGCGGACGCACTGCTAGACGACCTCGACGACCTCAGCGACGTCCAAGAAGAAAACGAAGAAAACTATGAAGGAAAAGAAGAAGTAGCAACAGACCCCGCTTACGACGATGACGCCGACGGAAACGCTGATTTCGGCGACAACGCGGCGATTTCCTCCCTCGACGGCCACGTCCTCGGCAACTCCGACGATGCCGCCGCAAGCAACTCCCAACCCCGCCCCCGCTTCCTCGACGACCCCTCCCTCCAACGGCACCTCTCCCTGATTCAATCCGAACAAGACGCCAGCAACAATAGTAACGACGACAGCAACAGCAACAACAATACCAACAACATCCGCGACCAAGACCGCCACCAAAACAACCTCATCCTCCAATCCAACCGCCACCTCCTCTCCCTCACCCACGAAATCCAGCGCGCCCACCTCCACCTCCGCAAGCTCTACCACCCCAAATTCCCCGAACTCGAAGAACTCCTCACGGACCCCTTCCAATACCGCCAGGCCGTCGGCATCCTCCGAAACGAAATGGACGTCACCCTCGTCAACGACCGCCTCAACGACGTCCTCACGAGCAACCAAATCATCACCATCAGCGTCGCCGGCTCCACCACGTCTGGCCGTCCCCTCACCGCCGCGGAACTCTCCCGCGTCGACGACGCCTGCCTCTACCTCGACCGCTTGCAGCGCACCCAAACCGTACTCCGCTCCTTCGTCCAATCCCAAATGGAACGGTGGGCCCCCTCGACCTGCGCCCTCGTCGGACCGGCCATCGCCTCCTTGCTCCTCTCGGCCACGGGGGGTCTCGCCGAGCTGGCCAAGATACCGGCGTGCAATCTGCAATTGCTCGGCAAGACCAAGGCGACGGCTGCGTCGCGGGCGGGGTTCGCGACGCAGACGAGGGTGCAGCACGCGGGGTATTTGATGGAGTGCGACTTGGTGGCGGGAGTGCCGAATTTTTTGAAGATGAGGGCGCTGAAGGCCGTGGCGGGGAAGTTGGCGTTGGCGGTGAGGGCGGATTACGTGAATTGGGAAAGCGGGAGGGAGAGGTCGGGGGAGGTGGGGAGGAGGTTGTATGAGGAGTTGAAGGGCAAGTTTGGGAAGTGGGAGGAGGTGGATAAGGGACAGGTTGTCAAGGCGTTGCCCAAGTGAGTGTTGTTTGAGAGTGTTGTCGCTTGTATTTGTTCACGATTTTGTTTTTGTTTTTGATTTTTTGTGTCATTTGGTGCTTTGTTTGAGTTTGGGTTGATGTGTTGGTTGTGATTTTGTTTCTTTTTCATCGTCATTTCTCATTAAATTTGTTGAGACATTTTCATTGTGGATCGCAATTCCCATTTCGATGTTGGATACGGGACAAAAATAATTCGACGTGAGGCAGAATCGTTTCACCGCAGATGCAGCGGATCAACGTGCTCTTGTGATTCAGGTACAACGACGGAATGTTTCGGGTGCAACCGACGATAGACGCGACAACCAGGCTATCCCCGTATCAAAAAATTCAGAATATTTTTGACTTTATTCTACTACTTGATTACTGCACCAACGATTCCTTCCATTGGTCCTGATGGCTGTTTGTGTGGAAATCGTTTCTGGTCGAACAAATTTTCTTTTTCTTCAACTCCAAGTCCTTTTCGGATCGATCAGGCATCATTTTTGTTCGTATCGACTCCAATACGACGTTTTGTCGTTCAATTTGGTTTTATCGACTTTTTTGCACAAGCAATTCCTTGTATTGCTCCTGCTGAATTCAAATTCTGATGTTTGTGTGGTATGGTGCGTTTGATGGAATTTTCTTCTTCCGCAATTAGTTTCCTTTTCAGATCGATTAGGCATCACTTTTTACTTTTATAGTTCAAACATCGATTCGTCGCTCAATTTGGTTGTCTTGTTTTCTTTGCACAAGACCTGACTTGACCACAAAGAAACGGCGTGGGGGTAGACGGATCCGACGATTGAAAGAGGTCAGTCCACTTCGTGATCTAATATTTGGTTTTGACAAATGCAATTCTACCCTGTGAAGTGACTTACCAACAACACTTCCATCGTACTCTATCGACCTCATCGTCCTCATCTCTCCCTCCAACCACAGAGATTCGAAGAAACGGAAATGATGAAACAAGCCAACAAACGCGCCTTCTCCGTAGAAGCTGGCGAATACGGCGACGACGCCATGGGCCTCACCCTCGGCATGCTCGACACCAAAGAAGGCGGAGCCATGCGCAACACGATCGAAAAACGAAAAATGCGACAGGCCAACACCAAGGCCTCTCGCAAACGCGCCGTTCAAATGAGTTCGGGTGCCACGAACGGATTGGCGAGCAGCATGGTCTTTACGCCGGTGCAGGGGTTGGAGTTGGTGAATCCGGATGCGAATAAGGAGAGGGTGAGGCAGGCGAATGCCAAGTGGTTCTCGGAGAATGCTGGGTTTCAGTCGGCGTTGCCGAGGAAGAAGTAGTTGTTTTTGGTGATTGCTGGGGTTGGTTTGGGGAGATGGAGACTTTGGCTGTAATGGAATTGCATCAGCGATTTGGGAGGAAGGCTACTGCATCACACTATAATTCATTACAATCAATTATGATGAACACGAAATTTTCATACTATGCATCTGACCAATGCAAATTATTTACAGCAGGTAAACGGTTATGTAATTTACAACTAATATTATATCATGAGTATGTAACATACCATTTCACCAATCGACTTCTATATCATTGTAAAACACCTCGGAATGTCGGAAATTCATCTCAAATTGTGAATGAACAATAGGTACGATAGGGCCTAAGTTCAGATGACCCTGTACGAAAAACCCACGAGAAGGTACAAACATAATAAAACAAAAACAAACATGATCAAATAATGACCTGCTCCTTCGAGGGTATTTCACTTTTGGATATTACACCATCAAGTAACGACGGGATACTCCTGACAATCGAGAAAAGAATAGACAGGCCGTTGTTTCTTGGTTTTCGAGTCCATGCGTTTTCCTGATAGTAACTGTTGTTGTTCTCATCCCAATCGGAAAAGCCCCGGCGAACGAATACAATTACTTTCACCAAAAGAGATGGCTTCATCTCTTGGAATGATGCGAGGGAAAAAATTGTATACAAAATGACAATCAATCACTTTCGCGCGCGCCACAACCATCTTGTCACCAGTGTGCGATTCCAACGGTAGGTCGACAAAATATCTGTTTCGTCACATAAGACGGGAGCGATACAGCCCCAGTGGCAAACGTTCAGAAGTTTCACCCGAAGATGAGTCAGGGTCTCATTCCTCTGCAAAGACTGGGTGATGAGAGTCGTCAAGTTATTATTTGCACCATCCCGATACTAGGAAAAATCCAGCTTTTCCAACGAAAAATTCGGGCTCCGCAACAACTCTGCAATTTTAATAAAGAGAGCGGGGTCATTATAGCCCGTCCTAAGACGAGTATCCAGATATTTGGGCGTTGCACTCGCATCGGTTGTTCGGAAAACTCTCAAAATATGCACGAAATCACCGCCGGTGACTCTATCATTGCCATTCAACCAAAGCATCTCGATGGGAATTCTAAGGCTCACTATGATATTGCCCAGTGCTTGGAAGCCATCTCCAGTGAAGCAGTTTTGTTCGAAACGAAGCTTCTGTGGTATCAAATGAAGACACGATGAAAATGCGGCGGCAAAGGCTCTGATTCTCTCGTCATCTAATCCATTGGATGCCAGATTGAGTGTTTGCAAGGTCCATGTTCGGCTCGCCAAGGCTGTTGCAAAGGAATCTATGCCGTATTCCGTTTGGACCAATGGAATCGCTGCCTCTATTGCAGGATAGTATTATTTCCGCTATCTCGACTCTTGACGTGTAGATGATTTCTCACATGTAGAAACCTGCTTCATGTCCAATGCCATTATTGTAGTACAGGGAAATTGATCTGGGTGTCAAAGTCAGATGGGCCTTGAAAAATGTTGCCATTTCTTTGACCCTTTCTCATTCCATTGGATGGACTCAATTTCGCAAGTCGAGATATCTTGGTGAAAAGAGAGGAATTCAGCAACAACCGAAGAGCTTCGGTAGGAAGGCAACATCCAATCACAGATAATGAAACGTTCGATGCATTGCTTGTCCCGAAGAATGATCCCAAGACATTGATTTCTCGCAGCCATCAAGGCCACCCAAGACATATTTGCAAGTAGACATATTTCTATAGTTTTTGATGGTTCGTCGAACTTGCTCGTATTCCAGCTGCATGGTGAGAGCGTTGTCATCTCTTTTGTTCCCGCTGAAAATGCAGACTTGACGATTGTGGATGGACGGATGGTTTTCCTCGATGAGACTAAGGGCGTCGCGAGTTTTGGGGCGATCCTGATGGATGTAGTCGCCGTCGCTGTCGCCGAAGGGTCCCTCGTTGTGAAGGAGTCTTGGTACTTTAAGCTTGAGTTTAACGGTCATCTGAGTTAGACAATCCGTGTGCCGGCTTGGTTTAGCGACGTAGAGATCACGATCAAGTTGCCCAGAAGAAGGGAATCATAAAATTCCGTCGTCATTAGCACAAATATTTTTATCAGACGGATGAAAAAAATTATTTCAACTAAAACTATCCAGGCTGTCTACAAAAATTTTTCAGCCATAAATTTCCCTCGAGAAAAAAAAGGTAGATAGACATTTATTCAAATTTAGCGTACGAGTATTTTTTCTTGAAATCAAGAATTTTAACATAATATTTCCGTGACTGGTTCGTTTGTTTTTAAGCGCTCTAAAAACAATAAATTTCAATTCTTAACAGTTCGACACAGATCTTCGATCATACTACCTAGTACCATAGAATGAAAAAAAACTATATAAAAACTGAGGAAAATCATAAAAAAAGTCGTAACATCCGTTCGACCATGACCGCCGCAACCACCACCGACACATCCACCAACGATGCCACCGCCCCACCCGCACTCCCCACCCCCGAAATCCTCGACGTGACAGTCCACCCCCTAGTCCTCCTCTCCGCCGCCGACCACTACCACCGCGTCGCCCGCGGCACCCGCAAACGCGCCGTCGGCATCCTCCTCGGCACCACCTCCCGCGGCCGCATCGACGCCACCAACTCCTTCGCCGTCCCCTTCGAAGAAGACTCCAAAAACTCCCAAGTCTTCTACCTCGACCACAACTACCTCGAGAACATGATGGGGATGTTCCGCAAAGTCCACGCCAAAGAGCGCATCGTGGGGTTTTATTCGACGGGGCCGCAGATCCGCCCGAACGATTTGAGGATTTACGAATTGGTCAAGAGGTTCGTGCCGAGCGGGGCGGCGACTCCCCCGGTGTTTGTGATCATAGACGTGAGGCCGAATAGGGAGAGCATTCCGACGACGGCGTATCGTGTGGTTGATGAGGTGGATGCGACGGTGCCTTCGGGGGGGGATGAGGGCAGTGCCGCCGTGAGGAAGACGTTTGCGCACGTTCCTTCGTTGATTGGGGCGATGGAGGCGGAGGAGGTTGGGGTCGAGCACTTGCTGAGGGATATCAACGACCCGACTGTTTCCACGGTGGCCAATCTCGTCAAGGCGAAATTGTCTGGGCTCTCGACGCTCACTGAGAAATTGGTGGAAATGAAAGATTATTTGACGGCCGTGTCGGAAGGAAGGATGAAGGCCAACTCGGACATAATTGCGAATATGCAGGCGATCGTCAACCTTCTGCCCAATTTGAATGTAGAGGAGTTGGTGCGAAGCATGTTGGTTAAGAACAACGATATGCACATGGTCATTTATTTGAGTGCCTTGATCCGATGCGTCATTGCCTTACATGATCTGGTGCTGAATAAAATTGCGTATGATGATGAGGAAGGGGATGGGTTTGGGGAGTTGAAGGATAAGAAGAAAGATTCTGGAGAAGAAAAGAAAGAGGAGGAGTCCGGGGACGATAAAAAGAAGGATGGTAAAGGGAAAGATGCGAAGAAAAAGAGCACGTAATCTGTTAAGTCATGGTTTTTACTTGGAAGGAAAATTCAACTCTTTTTTCAGATGAGGTCGTGTGTCTCTTTACATAAATTAATGTATGATTTGGTAATAATTACCTAAAAATATTATTCAACGAGACTCGATTGAAGACGCTTCATTTTGGAAAAAATAATATTTCTAGGGAGGTTCAAATAATAATAGTTTTGTCAACAATCACATTGATGATTTTCCATTTTCTTCTTTGTTGCAACTTGAGCAATCATGATAATTCATACTTTCGCATTGCAAAACTTGCACCGAATGAAGCATCGTCTTATGCTCTCTTGTGCTGATTACCCCTAGTACTATACCTCAAGTGATCATCAAATCATTTTAATCCATCTACATTCAATCCCAAAATAATTAAAGCACGTTTGAATAGAAAAAGCATCAAACTATCTTCGACAATAATTATCATTTTCATTTACGATCTTGCATAGATCTCACCCACGTAATGGCATCGACCAAAGAATCCAACGCCGACGGTGCACCTCTCGATCTCCCACTATATCTTTCCTCGTCCTCCGATTCACCTGCAAGTCGTTTAATCCAACTTGAAAACACATCCCCCGGAGTCAAAATTCCATTCAAACGAGACTCATTTATTCTATGCTCGCTAATCTTCCCGGTGCTGTCGATAATGTATTCAGAATCCACTTCTATTTTAAGAGGGACGCCAAATCCTCCATTTACCACGTTGTTGTTACTATTAATGTCACCTCGCGATCGTGGACCAACGAGCGGAAATGACGGGGCATCAATCCAAAGTGCGAGGATGAAATCCACTTTGATGGTTCCTCTCGGTGTGATTTGGATGATTGGTCGGGGTGTCGCTGCCAAACGAACGCGGTTGGTTTGTATAGCAACACGGAGCGAGGAGAGTGCCAGTCCCACTAGGCGATTATAGGGTTTGTTTCCCCTAGCTAAAACCTCGTTCAGTAATCCATGCAACTCAATGGAGTCGGCTAGATATTCTGCCGCAGGGGGTGTTGATAGATGGGATTCTGAGTTGCCAATTCTGGGAAGATCGCGGTAGAGGGCTCGTAATATCCCGTAGAACGAAGCGGCAGCCGCATCATCCAAGTTTGGCATCGTCGAAGGAGAATTTAAAGGCTCCTTTTTTGGGACACTCTCCTTCGAAGAAGTAGTCCTCTTTTTGGTCAGCTTACGAAATAATTCAGCAATTGTCGGGTCTGAAAGTGGGGCGTCCATCCATCCACTTCGCAATGCCGCAGACACGAATGATTTGGCCCATTCAGAGTCTGCGGTCGCTCCAGCAACTGTCAATTTTCGATTTTCGATCCGAGTAATCTTCAGTGGAATGATTCTCTCAATACTCGTTAGAAAATCACTGCACCTAGAAGCGATGTTGTCTTTATCTCCATCCGATATGACGGGTAATCTATCAGTTGGTGGCATTGAAACGACCTCAAACAAAAACGCATCTGTGCCTTCGATTTGTAATGGCGACTCTGATTTCCACGAAACTTCCAAAGTTTGGTCTTGCCACTTTCCATTAAGTCCAGTCACGATCCAATCCACTCCGGAGGCTTCTCTTAACAAGGCAATGCTTCTATAAAGATCAGCAATTTTTCCCGCACCGCGCAAGAGGGATACGGCATTGTTAGGATCATTACTTCTATCAGCAACATTACTCGTCACAAGGCATGCATCTGTTGTAAACAAAGTCCGAATGCTCCCCTCGTTATCGTTTCCCTGTCCCTCGCTGCCTTCAGAATTGCCAGCTAGACGAGGAAGACCAAATTTTGCAAAATTGCTCATTGCTTGATGAATCGTTGCATAACCGACAAATTCATCGGAGCCTGGAAGAGGAATTTCGGAAATGTAGTTCTGAATCAGCACTGGATCTTTGGGTCGTTCTGATGTGGAGAATTTGACAGTTTCGTTCTTCAGCATTGTCTCTTCTACAGGAAAAGTTGCTCCTTTCCAACGGGACTCAGGGAGAACATACAGTGGAGATCCAGCATTACTGTCATCTCTTGAATCCACTGCATCTACAGCATCTGCAACCGCTGCCAATTCTCTCTGAATCCCGTTCAGAATCCCATCAAGGAAAGGATTTCCACTATTACTTTTCCTCCTGTTTCCTTCTGGTAAAATATTGTCGAAAATGGTAGATGACGTCATAGCTGTTTTTGCGGCTCTTCTAACGGCTGCCAACGCTGTTCCTATCGACTCAACGATGGTTATTCCATTGATTTTTACCTTTTGTATTTGAAGATTGGTGACCAGTCCAGTCTCTGGAGAGAGATTTACAACGGAACTCCCAGAGAATTCAGTGAATGAAGGAGGTGATGATTGTGAATTTCTGTTCAAGCCTCCAAGAGGTGAAGCCAAAGAAAGCACTTCTACGGCAGGAAGTCGCGTCCTCCATAGAACCAAAACTTTCAAAGGATTTTCTGGGTCAATCAGCAATTCACACTCCACATGCCCAGGACTATAAGCCCCGACTTCGTCATCAACGCCATCATCACCCGTAGAGCTTACCGCTTTCCCCCCTCCGCCAACAGCCAAATCCAACAAACTTCCAGCCCGTCTCGCTGCCGTCGATGCCACTGCCAAAGCACGGGTTACGCCCAATACTTCATCCATACCCATGGCCAAAATCTCTTGACTCCCGCTGCCCCCACTACTGTCACTGCTGCCCCTCGATGGAGTTGTCACAGTCACATTTTGGTCATAGATGCATTTGGCAGTAGACTGGGTAAGTGCGGGTAACTCCAACAGTGTGGGAAAATATTTCCGCAAGAGAGTAAGCGTGATGTGTCGTCGGCAGGACTGTTCAAAATCTTCATCGGTCAATAAATCCTGGATGAAAGTTGCATGTTGCGAATTGGATGATTGTGGAGTAGGAATTGTATTTTCTTGATTGACACTTTGTTTGTGATTGTTCTTATCTTGCTTGAAAACGACAGTTTCTTTCAATTTTGTCGCTTTGACTTCAGCTACCGTTGTCTCAGATGATTTTTTCTTGTTTTCATCGGAAGTTCGGTCCTTTTCTTTGGTAGATTGCCGCTTTGACTCCGCATCGACAGGTTCATTAGTTGTGGCATCAGATCTTCTTGAAGCTGAGACTTGCACTGAAAAATCTTGAGATTTTCCAACACCTTCGTCGGATTCCGGAGAAGGTGACGCAGATAAATGGTCATTGAAAACGTTTCTACCTCTGTTTTTGTGGTACGGTTTGTGAAGGTCCCTCAAAGTAAAAATCGACACGCGTTCGTGATTCTTTGTTCTTGTTGAAAGGCGCGATGGCGAAGAATAGTACACAGGGTTGAAACCGGCGACTGCATCCGCGAACGTTATCAGATAAATTGCGGTTATCACTGTAAATGAAGTGACAACTGTGAAGGGCACCATTTTGATTCTTAACTCTAAGGAGGTCTCCAATGACGAAACAAGTTTGGATGTGTCGTCCATCTGTGTATTGCATTTCTAGAGAGCTAGGATTTTCTACGAGAAAGGAAATAGACCCAAAACTACCCTACCTCCCTCAAGAAGTTCATCGTTGGGAAACTTGGAGAAAGAAATGTCACAAGTTACAAGATGTCAAAAACACGAACATCGGTTGTCACACCTGGAAGACAATGGATTAGCGATAATATTTAAAGAATTCCTATGTGAAAATATAATGAAATAAAATCGCTAATCCAGTGTACTTGGACAATGGGTGGTGAGGTGACAAATGAATTGTGCAATAAAAATACACATAGCAGGATCCAGAATAGAGTGAAAACCTCCTCCACTTTGCTAGTTCCTTGCAGTGACTTACTGCAGTTTTCCAATAATCAGTCTTGACATCCAAAAGTATGTGCTTGCCAAGGTCACTAACACATTTGTTCTGGAGATGGACATATAACCTGTCAATTAGTTCCTTCATGGAAGCAGTGATGAGTGGATAAGCCAAATCCATTATTGTAATGTCCTTCACACTTCACATCTCCAGATTTACATCAATTGATTTATGGAAATGTGATCATCCATAATGCTGACCAACTTTGAGCAGAACTTGTTCCAACAACATGATGGACATACTTTGTGTAATCTGCATTCAACTCTGTTGATGTGAGCTTACAAGAAAGTAGCTTGGTATTCCTTGCTATTACCTTATATGTAGTAGAATCTTTCTTGGTGTCCCAGGAGAACTGATTGGATATGAAACCTACCACTATCTCTTAATCTTGAGTTCTTTGCTCAGCTTTCAGAATTGATCCTTGAGGAGATCTAAGAGGCCATGATAAGAGACTATGATAAGTTAGAATTTTTCTTGGGACAAAAAATATAATAGAAGTGAAGGCAACTTTGTTAACCTTGATTGTTGCATGTCAAAGAAAATCAATGTAGTGACATGGGCTAATATTCTCACCGCTAAATAATGAAATAGAGTTCAAAGGAAAATCAAAGAGATGATTTTAAAATCAAACTTTCTATCACCTCAAATGGGGTCTGTATAAACCATCTTGCTCCTTTGTGCTGGTAATATAATTGTTGTTGTAGGATTTGGAACAGTCACTGGGATATGCTACAATTCTGTAGGTTTGTATTGCAGTTGGTGGCTAATTCAAGTGTAGCTTTATTCCCATAGTGGATACATGGGATGTCCATATGACATTGGATACAAGAAGCATAATTAATGAATTGCAAGATATTTTTTTCTGTATCAACATAAATTGTGTATGTTGAGTCTTGTTATGACCCAAGTACTGCAAAAGGTCCACACATTGAACCTTTGGTACATATTATGACAAAAAGCTCAGTATGAAATTTGGTTATTGAATGTGCTTGTAAGTTTTATAATGGTCAAACTATGGCATTCTTGGATGTTTGATGACTTTGTGCAGCAGAACAGGGAAAATGCCAGTAAGTGGCCTATGGCAGCTCACAGTTAATTGGGTGCTAAGTACATATTATAAATTATTAATTGGTTAATTGTCTAGCTCACACTGTAAATTCATAGGGCCTTTGACTCTATGTAGTTTTATGGAAATGCACTCAATTCCAGTATTAAAGTGCAGAAATTTTAGCCAAGTTACGCATAAATATTGCCATTGTGTGTTCATTTTGGGTTTCACGCGTGTATTCTGACTTACAGCATGATATTCTTATCATAATCACAAAAAGTCACTACAAATTTGCAGTGAACTTTAAAATGGTGTTGCTACGTCAATTTTTGATCGCTGAGTCTCATTGAGCCCTATCTATACTGGAAAATGTACTTGTAATGTCTGCATTGAGAGATTGCACCTTTCATTAAGTAGAATTTGCAACAATTGGCCTCTGAAGGTCAATCATGTTGCACATATCTGCCATCCAGATATGAGTTGTTTCGTGACAACAAATTGTTGTAGACCCCCTTTAGTAAAACATACACTTTTGGCAATCGTCTTTACCTTCATCAATGTCTTATCAAGTACTCTGTATCACCATTTTATGCAAATCAGAATAGTTGTGTGTGTCAATTTGACTCTAAGATGCAATGTAAACTTACAGTATTTCTGTCAATTCATGGGTGCTAGACAGTTAAGCATTGATAAGAGCACTGTGAGGAATCAAAAAATTTGACCAAAAAATTGTCTTGGGTTTCTGGCTGCATAAAAAAGACAATGAGAACCTCGTATGATATGAAATTGATTTTGGCTTGCCCTTGTCCACAGTTCAAATTAATCTTGTGTTTTGAAAGAGAATTTCATTTACAGTGTTTGTTTAGCATGATTGTGCTTGCGTGAATAATTTCTTCAAATACCAAGTAAATGATTACAGTGGGGCTGTTTTGATTAAAGGTAACTTGTTCAAACTGTTTAAATAGCAATTAGTCAATTGAAAATATGTATACAGAATTCACCACCATATTAGTTACAGAAAGACTTTTGTTAGATGTAAACAAAACTGCTACATTTTAGGCACACAGAAATTTTGTACCAGACGGAATCATAATTTCTTATGCCTCCTTGAAATGCTCTGGGATGTTTCAATACAGCATACATACTAGTCAAGGATGTTGTAAATGAAGCACAATAAGGCATTTATTCTAACACTGGTTGCATATCTGTTGCCATTTCTGCTTTTTCTCACTATACATTAATGACAAATGTGGAATATCCCTTGAAGTTTCAAAATGTTCCCTTGACAATAATGCATGAAAAATGAAAAGAGCTCCTACTTTCATGCATCAATTATTGGAGCATCAATCCTAAGAAACAGAGAAAGACAATAACTCTGTAGCTGTATGAACAAATCTAGTCTGCCATCATATTTGAATTGCCTTTGTGCCCAAAAAATGCGACTATAACATTGACCGAATGGAACAATTTTATGAAAAAGCTGAATTGATACTTACAATTTTATTAGCAAACGACAAAAAAATGACCTCATCTCCTGAATAAAAATTCAATGACACTCATCCGACATGTCTGATTTGTCCTCTTTAGTATTGTCACCAAAAGCGTTCTCTTCTGCGCCGCATGTGCATTGGCTCCAACCTGTCTTAAACGATTGCCTTTTAAACGCTAACTGCCTGGATGGCTAATTTGCGACGTTTGACCAAGTTGCCACAAGTCCGTCAATATTCTCAGGACTATTTTCGTTTGATTTCACACGTAATATTTCTAATAGATTCTATTATTAAAGAGTTATGTTGTTGTTTAGTCCAACGCATATTAACAGATAGCTCTTTTGATAAGGACAACATGGCGATGAACGTGGGACAGCACTGGTGTTGATAATATTTACAGCTTTTTCACTCAAGAAAGGACCAAAGTTAGGCTAGCTCACACTCGAAGTCTTCCCACTCCTTCATCAAGTGCCTAAGTTGTTTTTGACTGTTAATGATGATGCGACGTACTTTATCAGGCTTCAGTCCAACGAGTTGGCTAACTTGGGCAATTGTAAGAGGTCCTGACATGCCTCTCGGAAGAGCACGTTCGTCCATGAGCCCGTAGCGGAGCAAAAGCAAGTCCACTTCGTGAGGAGTGAGGTAGCGTCTCAGTGTGCTAATTAGATGCTCTCTCATTAACAGGCGTTGAGTCTTCTCGTATTCCGTTTCATCAACTTTTGCAGCTACGATATCATACATCGTATCTTTCCTCGTAGTGCTGCTGTTAGGTTTGTGTGTGTTCTGCACCTCAGCGTCAAGCGAGAAAGCTGCCTGCTGCATTGCTCGACGGCATCGATCAAGTTGAACGGTGGTAATATCGCAAGCGGCGGCAAGTTCAGCTTTGTTCGGTTCTCGACCAAGCTCTTTTCGTAGTCTTGTTTCTGCCTTTGTAACACGTTTGTAAGTTTCGTGGATTCGTTGAGGTACATTCACGATGCGGCTTTGCATAGTTTGCGATCGTTTCACGGCCGATCGGATCCAGTACATGGCATAAGTTGAGAAACGGAAGCCTCTCTCTGGTTCAAATTTTTCTGCAGCTCTAATTAATGCCTGTGCACCGCCGACGTTGATAAGAGCTGGATGAGATTAATTGATGTCAACATATAAAGGTCGAACAGTGTTTTACAGTGTTCCTTACCATAGTACCGTCCTGCATGAGATCACCGGCATTGTATTCGCTTCCAAGACCATTTCGAATGTAAAGATTGACAACCCTCTGCACCATCCTCAAATTTGATGCAACCAACTGATTTTTTGCCTCAATCCCATCATCGATGGCCTGCCTCAAAGCCTCCATGTTAATTTTCCCTGCTTCTGCACACCACTCGTCGTCCGTCGGGTCTCTCCCGTATTTTGCTTGCAAATCCTCGTACATGCGTTGCAATCTTATGGCCTCTTGAGTCTTGGTACCCAACTCGATTTCCTCCTTCGGCGTCACACGGGAAACAGAGTGAATCTCCTGGGCGTAATCTAGTAGCGAATCGGGCACGGAGGCGGACTTACGGTACATGGATTCACTGTTGATTTGCCTACGTTTGAGTTTGGCGGACTTGGAACGAACCATGCGTGACACTTGTCGTCGGGATGCAACCATTCTCAAACTGCGGTAGGCAATTTGACCATCAAGAGTTTCGTCTTTAATAAAACCTGGCATAGTGGAGGACTTGTTTTTGTTCTTTTTCTTAGTGTTCTGCTTGGGGAGAGCTTCGGTGGATTCATCTTCATGGACGTCAGAAGATTTTGTTGTTTGCATTGAAATAGCGTTGATAGATAGATCAGTGGTCAAATCTCCTGTTGAACTGGTATGAGATGTGGTCGCTTCTGAAGCCTCACGTCGAAATTGTGGCGCCTTTTTTATTCCCTCGTAGAGTATCTCAGAATCAATGTCAGGAGGGTTTCTGATTGAGGGATCTGAAGACAGACGACAGCCATTCTTGGCTCTAGCGTTAATTTCATTAGAGGGTACCATGAACCCGTCAATATTGTCTAAGTCAATGTCTTCAATGTTCGGTATTTCGATCTCAATAGTTCTAGAACTGGCCGAGGGTTGCTTTCCTTCTCTAACAAAATGCTTTTGACCATTACTCGTGGATGGCTTCTTCCGAGACGAATCTCTTCTATCTTTCCGCGTCGACAAGGTTGTGGGCGCATCTAGAAAGGACACCATGTTCAACAGTGATTGAGAAGACCTTCGCAAGCAGGCACGTCCATTGCTCGCTCCATCCGTGTATTGTTGGGGTACGTAACAAGGCGTGTTGGATGAAAACGCCGAGCAAGGTGACGCCACTGTCGATATGGCCACGGCTGTTGCGAGTGCAAGTTGTCGCCTCCTCACGCGCCTACTGCTACCATGGTCGCTCCTCAGTATATGCAAAAGAGACGTGGAGGCGAAGAAGGAAGAATCTCCTGTGGTTTCGATTTTGTTCGAAATTAGGCTCATGGTGAATATTATCTCCGGTTCTTCTGAACAAAATTAAGTATACCACTACCTCGATTATAAGGTTGTTGAGAAATATTTAATAATTTAAGTTATTTGTTGGGTCATTGCACCACCATTGGTCTCATTCTAGAAGAATGACGATAGAATTTGCGACGCCATCGTCACACACGTCGATTGCGTTGTTCGTCACAAATCTACAAATTATTAGTAATAGTTCAAATGATCTTTTGCTTGATATATATATATTTTCTGATCCATTTCATATTAATATTATCTTATGTGTACAGAATAGTATTTTTAATTGAGCTTATAATTAATAGCCTTAAAATGGAGCGTTTTTTGACTTTTCTGCTAATTCGCCAACAAAAAAGCGGCAAAGAAGAGAATCTCGCTCGTCGAGAGGGAAAAGAGTCACAAAAAGTTACATCGAATATTACATAGGAACTACATAGTTGCGCTAGTTCGACACGTCAAGCGAACAGTGACGTCAGCAGTAGGCTTGTATTGTACAGCAATATTGTGGTGACGGGCAGACCACCACTCCTTCGGGATTCCATAGTGATCGTTTTAGTGTGACTGGGCGCGAGTGGGGAGGATGAATGCCTCTATCTTTGATAGTGTTGTTAACTGTCTCACATCATAATATCGGTGATAGTTCCTTAGAGTCGAGTGTTTCCACATATCAATAAAATAAATTGCTTAAAAATATTGTCATTCCATTGTCTTCCTGGAAAGGAGCAAAAATACTACCAAGTCAGTAGAAGGAAATACTGGAGGATAGTGGTCACATGGTAAGAGTTTATAAAACTAAGCCCTAGTTTTCTCTCCACTCGTAATCATTAACATTTCATATCCCTTTGAATCTTGAACACCTAAAAGGATGACTTTGTTACCAAATTCGCACTTGTTTCATTCTGTTTTTTCATTTTACACTTTGGGAATTGCTAATCAATGTCAAATATTACAGAATTTAAAAATCCAACAATCATAATATAGCTGTTAAATATCTTGAACCAAAAATTCTAGATAGCAGAAACCTTTTTTACTCAATTAATTAATCTTATGATGCAAACTACTGGACAATTTTTACAAAGATCACTGGGAAATTGATCATTGCAATATGATGGGTCTGTTGTTAGTTGCCCAGTAGAAATGATATATGTAGGAGGTGGATTGTGATTTTTAATTAAATGTTATCAGTTTTCTACAATGTTGAAAATAATTGATAACTTCTATCTTTGTGGACTATAACCTTTGGAATCAAAGGAAAAAAGAAAAGCTTTTCACAGCCTAATTGTGTACACTGTTCATTCAGTGATCCCTTTGGAGAGATACTTTGAGCATTAGTGCTGTGGATTCTTCATGGTCTGAATAGTAGAATAAAAGTTCACTTCATGTTTTACTTTTACATGAGAAATCGATAGAGCTTCGAGCAAAAGTTTTAGGTAATGAATTCAGTGCAAAAGAATGAATTCAGTATTGCTGAGAGATTGACCAATCTTGCATATGCCAAGCAGTTGAGTTACATCTTTGGCATGAACAAAACAAACCCACCTTTTGCCAATCTCCCAGCAGGATCTATCAACTATCAACTAACTCCACACAACTACACATTCAAATACTCAATCTCATTCTCCTCTCCAGAGACATGCTTTTACTCTTGATGTGACAGCATTCTCTAAAATCTTGAACCACAATTGTCTACAGTTGTCTTTATCCAGGTTAAAGGTGCTTGACAGCATAATACCAGAGATTTTGCCATTGTAAAAGTCAATTGAACATTAAAAATGAGCTGATAATTTCAAGTGAATTTCATCCACTTGTGCTAATGAAGGTAGAGTCTCCCTGTATACACATATTTGGTGATTATCTATTGTTTTGTCTGCCCAGGATCTACAGGGACACATTATTGTATTTGTCATCAACTTTATATTTGGCCACAAATCCAAATAGATTACAGCTGAAGAAATTTGGGCTTAGAGATGGATCACCCATGAGGTGAGAGGTTGTCCATAACAGGTTTGCTTGATGAGGATAATGCAGAGATATTTTACAGCAGAGGGTCAATGTCCTTTATGCTGACATGGTATCAGTGGTGGTAGCTGATGCATTCTCCTTACAAATGGGGAGTTTAACATCTATCAAAGAATTGTGTCCTATCATCTACAATATTCTTAGGCAACAAGAAGAAAGAAACAATCATCACTTGCATTGTAATGATTACATCCACTCTAATCTACAATTCTTTCTTGGGACAGCATGTTCATGAGACTTAAAACAAATGAATTATCTTTACCAAACCAATGGCAAGATCCATTAAACAAGGGACAGATTACCTTGATATTGACAACCCCAATGCACCAGAGACAAAAAGAGGACAATGGTCATGGTCCTGACATTTCTTGATTTCATAATCAGGAATGCAGAAAACTTGTTGTTTACTATAATTCCACCTTGTTCCAATGGACAATATCAGCGATATCAAAAATCTCTTTGAAAATTTTCTTCTCCAGGCATAGATTCAAGTAATGATTGATAGATGTTGTAAACACTCCATGTGGTATTTGTAACATATTCCATACAAATATCTTGATCAGAGGGATCACTGCTTTCAACTGTCACTACATTGCATATTCATCCTGTTTGTGGATATTTGATAGATATTGTTTTTGCATGTAGCAGACTCCTTGTGTATGCATATGTAGTTTTAATTCACTAAGGATTTTCAGCAACAACTCACTTTGGCTTTCAATTTTGGATATTCTTGTCTGCATTTGTCTATACAAAATTACTCATGAGGTCATCAGATTGTCATTTATTTGTACTAGGATATGATCTAGATATGCTTGTATGTGTTCTAAGAGTTGCATCATGTTGGATACTCGCTCTTGAAGTAAAACTTGATAACAAGATTTTATGTTGTGGATCTGTAGGTAGATTTACTTTCCTTGTCAGTACTTTTGTACATATTTTATGTACAAACCTTCATCAGGCGAGATATAGAATCCCATAGTAGAATTTATTGTTGCAGTATATTGAACCTTTCTAGGTACAATAGAGTGTCAGAAATTTTGGGAAGATGGGGTCTTTATATGAGCATTTCATTTACCCTTCCAAATCAATCATTGATCCTATTGACTAATCTTGCTTTGAGATTTATAAATGTTTCCTTCCTTCCCAAACATTCATTATTTAATTTCGGTAGAATTTAGGTCTATTGTCTATCTTTTCTTAAACACATCATAGTGTACTTTGGGTATTTGATACGATTTACTTTAGTAAGAAAAGATCCTTCTTCTAGGTCTAAATATGCCACTTATGTGTCTCACAGAACTAAAACATGTTGAAACAGTCCCTCAAATCTTAGATGGAAATGTTGTCAACATGTTTACAACAGACTAAAATGTTGTAAAATCCTAAGGACATCTTAATTTGTTGCATTTGTTGCAATGTCAGTTTTTGGAGACACCTTCTTCTGGTGGACATTAAAGACAATAACCTGGAGAAAAATCTGTTTTTGTATATTTTGTTGTATTTTTGAATTCTTTGGAACAAGGAAAGTATTTGCACAAAAAGGAAAAACATGCTTAGAAGTACAGCACAAGTTTAATATGGGATTTTATGCACATGTTAAAAGACCAGTTTTGATGGAATATTGCCCTGATTTGTTCCCTGTGCCATTTATCGAATGATTACATTGTTCATATCTGAATATAATCATATTAGTGTAGTGAATCATGTTCATCTCAATGTAAGCTCGCTTTTGAGCACCAAATGGTCAATAGAGCCCTTGTAGAAACAGAGAAATGCCACAGTTTATTCAAAGAAGACAAAAATGGTGTGACCACCATGATAGCAACACCTCATTGTAACATGTCAAATTGATCTGATTATCATTGGAATAATTGTGCAAAGTGAAAAGAGATAATTGTTAACATAGTAAACAAGGGTATGTTGTGCAAAAAACTATTTTCTCAGCAGACCCAGTACAAAATTTTACACAAATGTAAAATACATGCAATAACCTGTATTAAACTTGAATGATTTTTCTCTAAAGTTAAGCACTTTTTGATCTTTTTTTCATATCTCAACATGTCATGCATTGCTGTTGGTGTTGCAACATTTTTAGATGTAATGAAATTTGACATTTCCAACTAAGACTCAAATTGAGTAAGTTCAATAGGTTATGTTGTCCTGTAGTAGGTACAAGAGTACAGATATTGCAAGTTGGTCTTCTTGCACTAATCATCCTGCATGGTATTAAAATTTTTGTACTTTCACTATGCCCTACCATATTTACAAAATTTGTGACACAAATAGATGTACAAAGTCCCTAGTTTGTCTTCATGGATAATTTGATTTCATCCCACTGCATTGTTTGTTGATTGTAGACTAATGTGCAATCAAGTGTTTGCATGGTTTGACTACCACTGACGAATTCCTTCAATTATTTACTGTCTGTAAGTACTTTCTGTATGTTTGGTTGAACAGTAAGACTTGCAATAGCATTTGTAAAAAAAATGACTACTTTTTTCTACATACCTAGGTCAAATGGCGCCAGAGCAGGTATCTTGTACTACGTACTTACGTACTATTCAAAGACATTTTGAATTTGCTAGTTATAAATTAAAACCAGGAGATTTTTCTAAACTAAGCTCAGTTTCTTGACAAAACAACCCCAATTAAATTCCATCTATCGAAACTCCTCCTCAGACAGTACAACAAGTAATCACACAGTTTACCAGTACCCCATTCTCTTTTGGTTACATATGCAAATCTG
>JALLPE010000170.1:0-22113 GCA_036940025.1 Conticribra weissflogii
CCTCCATTGACTTAGCATGGTGCAGATGAGAATCAATAATTTATTTATAGAATGTATTTGCCTGAATGCTTCTTCTATTTGATAGTTAGGTGCCATGCGTAGCACAGCTCCTTGGTGATGAAGGTAGGTCATTGATGGTTTTTCTAAGTCACTCAACATCTGTTCTGACATCTTTCATAGCTAAGAGTGAATCAATCTTTCTAATTGACAAGGAAGTTTATAGATCAAGATAAGGTAACGCTCAAAATTAAGAGGAAATGGATCATTTATCTTTAAAAGGAAAAAATCTCCACCAAAATGACTCCACTACAAAGAGTTTGTATGCCTATTCATTCATTGTATGACAGATTTTATAGATCAAACCATAATAATGGCATGAGTCATTTACTGACAGGGATTGAGGTAAGAAACAACTTCTTATGGAGATAACTCACAGTGTAATTCAATGTGAAAAATATATTTTTACCAACTGGAAACATGGTATCTTCTAAAGAAAAAACAAAACAATGGGGGTAATTGAGTACCACCTTAAAAAGGTTGGTATATTCAAGATATATTACATACAATAGAGCACTGTCATAGACAATTAAAAACTTGCTATTTACACAAAGGTTGCTAAACATGAAACCATCAAGGCATTGAGTTAGATAGCTGAAAAATTGAAAGTGTACCATTTCTCAGTAGCAATGCTTTTTAGAGCAGCTTGGTATCACTAAAGTTTTGAGGCCCTTGTCCAAACCTTGGCTTCCTGTTCCAAATAAACTTAGATATTCTAAGCACTTAAGCTGCTCCACAATGCTGCATAAATACATTGAAGTATCAAGTTGATTTTCCATCCTGCCACTTAATACTTTTATGTTATTCTAAGATATTCTTTTTGTTTTTAGAGACACCAAGCAGAGGTCATCTTGTCTCTGTTGTTCAGTGATCATGAAACATAAAAATATTATCATTTTGACATCTATGTTTTATATTATGGAGAAATGTGATTACATACTACACAGATACTCAATGCTGCAAAATAATATAACTATTGGCAATTTACATCTATCCCTGGTCACTGGATAGCTTGGTAGCTGATGCACAATGCCAAATCAAATCTATACACTCTATTTGATACTGCGTTATGTTTTTTATTTTGTGACTAGGCCTACAGATCAAACAATATCAAGTGTTTGCTTTATTGAAGTACAAATATAAGAGAATATAAAACATGTCATGTACCAGCAAATCAGGGTCCATATCTCTAAACTAAAAAGTGAATAATGAGATTAGCAGTTATTGTCATTAAGAGGTGACTTCAAGAGCACAAATTATATTCAAAATGATGATTGTAGTATATACTTGAACCTCTCTGACTTTCACATTTCATTTCTCTTCATGAAATATTTGCTTGAGGAATGCCTCTGCATCATCAAATTTTTTCTATTGTTAACAACAAACATGCAAGCAATATGATCATGGATAGAAGTAAAAAAGGAAAAAACTACAAATTATTGATGGATCAGATTTCATCAATGAATCCATATTATGTACTTGCTAAGTCATTGATCTGGAAACTGATCAAACAAGGTTGGGACTATCATGTAAAACAACTGGCCCATGAAAACTCATGCCATAGTGGATTTTGGATGTCACTCATAGTTACAGTTGAATTGACTTCTCCTATTGGTATGCAGGTTTCCCTTGAAGGCAAACTGAATAATATCTATCATATGTAACATCATCCATTCATGTTGAATGAGTGGATACAAATCTGTTAACCAGTTTATTGTTGCAGTCACTGCATCTCACAAGGTTGGTGTAAAATTTACAAGCATCCTGAAGTATCAATTTAATTCAAAGAGGATATATTCAAAATTGAATGGCTATGAAGGCGGAATTGATTTTATTTTCAAGCAACAAAGAGACTAAGTAGAATAGAAGACACAACTCTCCAACACTGTAGTCATGTCATTTTGATGAATATGTCTTGAATTGCCAAGTCTGTCTTATTCTTATGAATGATTGAAAAGCATGCACCACAGTCTTATAATACCCAATATAATTGTCTGCAAAATAATTTTTCACGTACTTACCATGGACCAACATCAAACATCTGCAACATATTGATTTTATCACACTCTTGCCAAACATCCGATTTCTATCATTGTCAATATTTCCTTTGCAACAGAAAATCAATGATCCATTGTCACATTTTTCCCATATTCCACAAGCACTTGACATACAAAGACAGCAACCAAACTGTTCTCTCGAAGTCATCAAAATCATTTGGACCAAGCTCCTGTGGTCAGTCCCTCCCTCAGACAAGTTCCACCCATTACACATTTGGGAATCCCTCTCTGTATTTCGATTGCAGTTTGTATGGTATTTGTTTGCATATGGATGAGTGTCCTTGAAACAGACTTGTAACCTAGACAATATTTCTCATCCAGACATCACAACCACCCAGGATGATTATTGTTTCCATAATGATTGTTGATTGAGTTGTTCATTTCATGGACACCTTGAAAAGAATCTGTGAATTCAGGCCAAAACAATTTGATGTATCAAATTCCCTGCATGATATCCTCAAACCATTGCAGTGAGATATATGTCCCAAGCCAATTCAAACTCATTCACAGGCAAAGACGGTCTTGATCCACTGTTTGAAAATTCTTTTGAAGTGTTCCCCCTATGCTTTGACATGGATGTTGGGTTTGGCAATTTGGAAAGTGACTAAAGAAAAGTCTTGATGTGTTGCATTGTATCCATCACATTCAGATTTGACTGTTGGCTAAAAAATTTCATTGAATAAAATAAGTACAGAAAAATTGCCATCATGGATTGGAGAAACATAAATTGTTCAATAATAATAGGATTTGGTGGGAGTAGACACATTGGTCTGATAGTAAAAGAATATTACAAATGCTGTAAGCAATATCAAAATGAAAATGAAAGAATCGATGGAGTATTATATGGTGGGGGAATGTGAGTAGAGGATTTGGCATTGTCAGCATTGTGAGTGATAATTCAATAAATGTTGTCACTCTGGGAGTATTTGTTGGAGCATTTGGCATGACAAGCAACACTGGTGATGATTCTAAAATATCTTTACTCATGGAGTATTGGATGGAGGTGACAGAAATATCAATATTCATTGAGTATGTGTTGGGGTGACAATGTAACATACCCTGAATTGATCATGGTTTTGATTTTACTGGATCCTCTCACATAATAAAGGATTGAGATATTGCTATTGATGTACCCAGTATTGACTAATGATCATCTAAATCAGTTTAGAATTTTGAAACTATGAGTAAATAAGAAACTGCATTGTCAAGGCAATGTAGAGTAACAACACAGTAAGGACACAAGAAGGATAGAAGGGGAATAACATATGCACATGAATTTTAAATGTGTCGGAGGCACAGGAATACACAGAAAAGGATTCCTAGGATTCCAAAACTGGGAATAACGGTTGGTACTTGCCAGTGATGGTGAAGTCACTGAGTTGCTCTCCGTTTATGCAACCTTCACCATATTTTTCCTTAGGGGATAGGGATTGAATATCTTCATTTTAGTTGATCCCTTGGCAACAAGACTACAAAATTTAAGTGTCCCAATAATAGTAAATTAATTGTTTGTTTGAAGAAGATATGAAGTTATTATCAAACTGACACTGTGGAAAATTTCTAATACAGAAGCAGTCATATTTTCTGAACAAAAGCTACATGCACCAATCATGAATCAAATCTAACTATTAGTCTCTTCAACCATTGAAATCTCTGTTCAAACGGTATTAAAACTTAGAAAAATAAAAGTTAAAAATTGGTGCTCACAACAGAAACCACAACACATATGAATTTGAGCCTTTTTAACACAATTAAACATCACAGTGTAACTAAAGGAGAATCGGGCTCCTAAAAGCAAGATTTGGCTTCCCAATGAAATGGCTTAGCCCCTCTTGGCATGGACATTATTTCTGGTAGATCATGATATGTGGTGGACATCATCAATGCAAAAACAATGAAAATAATAATAAAATGCCTGATTGAGGGGTGGTGGTGGTATAAGTCACATTAATTGCATGAAATTATTTCAATAAAAAGTATGAATGAAAATTTCACACAAGCATAGCTGTACAAGGGAAAGGATCAAGTGATGTATTGTAATAAAATTTGATGATTGCATATTGCATATCTTTTGTTGTAGGAATATTAAATGGAGAATTAACCAGGAATTTATTTTTACGTGTTGAATCTTCCACAAACATGTATATGAGATATTTTTTACATGGGTCAACTATAATTCACAATTAGTGAACAAAACAAGCCTTCAACATGTGATTTCAAGATAAATAGTTTTATGTCAATGAGATACTAGTTGGTTTTTGAATTTTGCAACTATCAGCCAACATCATGATGTGTCTCAAGACAATGTTATCATTTCCAACTAAGGCCTCACCTTAGACATAAAAAACTCAATAATTTCATCCAAACAATAAATTTTCCATGATGACTGAAAAAAGGAAGTACAGAGTGTTGGAGACAACTTATCTGCTAAATTTAATTTTTTCACTCATCTGTGCCCCTAAGAGAGAAAAAGGATAACCCATCATCAACAGGGATCCCTTTCGTGGCCTCAAGATTCTTGGATAATGTTGGTGGTTTTCATATGCTACTTTCACAAGAAATGTTTTTTTTCAAATACACTCATTAGGTCTGTAACAACACATTTAAGTTGCCAAATATAATGTTTGAATGAATCAACAAGGGTAGATGTCATTTGTCATTGAGAGTGAGGTTCAACCTGCTGCTCCTTTGGCAGAAGAAACAGAAGTTACTGTGGCAGCATCAGCAGCCACTCCAGAAGAAGCTGGCAATGTGGGCAAATATCAGTTTCTTCATTGATCAGCAGATAACCCAAATGTAACAATCAACAACAAATTGAAAAATAACAACTATCTTTGAAGATAAGTTTGCATGTTGGATACATTGGAGATGCAAGCATTATGTCTTGAGATGACAAAGTACACAGGCACAATAACTTCCTATGTCAGAGGTATTTGTTTTTTGTGTTGCATCTTTGTCATGGCTGCTTCAAGAGTGTGTCAGATTACTAGGATTAGCCATCATAATTTCCTATTGATTTGCTCCAAGCCACCTCTTTTTATCTGAATGATTATATGCCTCTCATCTACTTTCAAGATCAATGAATACCCTCCATTTCACCCATCTTCCCCATTCACCCTCCTCCAAACAATTTCATGATATTTGGCAGATGATCAACAAAGTCATTGAAAAAATGCTTCAAAAATTAGAAGCCAGCTTTGGTTTCATGCATTAGCAAGAGTATGAGGGATTGATTGATTGATTGACTTCTGCTCCAGCTGGATTTGTGTCCACAGAAGTCACATCTAGTAAACAAAAATAAGAGAGGATCAATGATAATGTCTCACATGGAGATTGTGGAAGGGAAAGATGAGATGATGGAATTTGGACACATAGAGTGGACAAGTGGGGAAAGACAATTGGTTTGATGTTATAAGTTTTGAGAAATTTATGGGAGGAATATTGTGAAAGTGGTAGTGATAGATAATGGATTATTGGTGTCAAAGGTAATTCTGGTGATGAGGGAGAACGGCGTGAAAGTTGAATTATTTGTGAAGCAATGGTCAATATTGATTCCTGGTAGTTATGTCAATGAATACTTTGGTAAGAAGCATATTGCATATTGATCACTGGAAGAAATCAAGGGAAGTGGAGAGTGGTGTTAAGTGCTTTATTCACTGCCTGAATGAGGACAACTTTGTTATCAAAATTATTCTTGCCATGGGGTTCTTAATAAAGTTAATGATTATGAAACTTTTTGTGATTTGACAAAAGTTGATGGAAGTTGCAGATCCAATTCAAATATTTGGAACCAATTCCATATCACTTTTAAGAAAAACAGTGGATTGATGACACGTCAATTTTGCAATGATATGATCCAGTTGTTTTTTCAGATGTTTGGATGACAAAGTTGGCCAAATCAACAAGGTTCAATTTTTGGATATGGCTGAGGCAAATATAGCAAACACAAGAGCAGGTGCAAGGAAGGTCAAAACAGAACTGTAGTTGAGATTTTGGTGTACATTGTCCCCAAAAATGCCATTCAACAGTTTGATCTGATGGATTTCAAAAGTATGTCCACTCATTGTCATAATGACCAGGGGTTATGCTTAATACATTTTGAATGGCTATGTTTTTTGATACCAACAAATTATTTCATCATTTATCTAATTAAAAAGCCATATAAAACACTTAAATGATAAAAATATATACTGAAATTTCATAATCCACCAAGTCAATCACAGACTCAAATCTTTTTACTTGAATAATTTTTCTTCCTCACATTTATATCAAGAAGAAGAAAACTATCATCAACCGTGGAATCTGCTACTTTGGATGACCAGATCATGGAGTTTCATGTTTCTTAAATCCACATTACTGCATGTGCAATACTTTGAGTTCAGTAAATTAAATGATAATGGAAAAACCCTGTGCTAATTCATTTTACTAAAATTCAATATTTTTGTTTTATTTTGATATGCAATGCATCATGGCAAGCACAACTGCATAAAAAGCTGCCTCCCAAGCCCCAACAACAAAAAACAATCAGAATTGTTACTGGGTGGAGGCGCACCCATGGGTTGATCAGCAGCAACTACCCAAATAGCTAGTTACTTAAAAAATAGCTGCCCCCATGGATGACTAATTCTGATAATTTCAGCATCATGGTAGTGTAATTTTTGGTGGCTCCTCCGCGCAAATCTTCACAAGACTGTGAGGTAAGAGTGCTGGTTGTGTGTGGTAGTTTTTTCTTTGTTGCAGTTAATAAATTCACACTATCTCAATAATAAAAAACGAGATCAACAGTCACATATTGTGGTGGTACAACAAACATCTGCCACACAACTCATGACTCAAAAACTAAAAAATATGAAAATCTTGTCCCAAATAACATTTTTATGTAATTTTAACAACAAACCCAGTTTGTTGCATAATTACAACATTATTACTTTGTCACTTCAAGCAAAGCTATTCAACACTTTAGATGACAATTGAAAGACACCTGTGCACATTGTGCAACAAAACACTTGGAGCATAGCTAAGAAAGTGTCAAATGAGCATGTTGATTAGAAGAGGAAAATGATATGCTGAAATCAGGACATGTGGACCAGCAAAAGATTGCTTCCAGTGAATGCTATATTTAAGATATTGGTGCAAAGACTAGTATGCCAATGTGCTTGGAATGTTACAGAAAGCATGTTATTGACACGGACATTACAGTGCAAAAGAAGCCAATGAAGTCTTTAAATTAGTCATTTTTTGGTGTTTCCTGCTGTATCTTATTGCTACTTGGTAAGTCTCTTTTTCAGGTTTTGAAAACACAAAACTAAATGTGTCAGTCTGACACAAGGAAAATGTGCTTTAAAAATGGGACACTAAGAGCCTAATTAGAGAATATTGGATTGTTCCTGAAACTGAAGAACCTAATCCCACCTTGTCAACAAATGAATAAAGACAAAAAGCTTGGTGATAAAATAACATCAACTTTGACTATTTTGCTTTTTGACAACCAAAAGGTTGTCTTCCATCTCCCTGTAATTTCCACAAACAGCCAAAGTTCCAGTGGAATTCCTATGCATGAAAAATAAAAAATTAGTATACATGTAAAATTTTCTCTCATATGTAGTTTGTCATTCGCAATTTGTCATTTGTCATTTGTCATTTGTCATTTGTCATTTGTCATTTGTCATTTGTCACTTGTTGTTTTTAGGCAGAGGGCTGCTAGAAGCAGAACTTAGGATTTTGCATTTGTTGCCAAGAAATGAAGGAAAATGCTGCATTTGTTGCCGACTCATGAAGAATTGTTTTGTTGATTGCCAATTGTAGTCATAGTGGGATACCATTTTTTTAATTTTGGAAACGATCAATCACATTGTCCACACCATATATACTATGAAACGAGAGGCAAACTAATATTGATTCCTTTTGTATTGCCTTCATACCTAACTTTCCTGCCGCCCATATTTTTTATTAGAGAAGTTAATAGTACTATATCGTGATACGATATCGTACTGTATCTACAGTATCCTACATTACCATCGATGAAATTTTTTGGCAATCAGATTCTGGTGTAATTTTCGACACGTGTAACGTCCAGGTGGAACTCGAAACAGAGATGACGGCCCGGTAGATACTGTAAAAAATATCTCAGGACATATCATACCTACTAGCATATCGCTTCCCTCTTCCACAATAATACCACGTCAAATATAAAAACTGTTAACCATGGCGGGTTGTCTAACATCCAAAATCCGCTCGAAGGTGCTCGCGCTGGCGGCATCTCTCATCCTTGCATCAAATGCTAATGTAGAAGGCGCCACTATCCTCGTAGACTCATCAGGGGCACTAAACAAAGCAATTCCAGCCATCCCCACCACCGGCATCGTCGCCTTGCTCACAAGTCCAGGCACAACAGGCAGCGTTTTTCCACCCGCCGATGGCGTCAGCGTCGACTCCACAGACTCGGGTGTGATAATTCAAGCACCTGGAGCCACCCTTGAATCAGCAACGGGTCTGGCCACAGGAAATGGAGCCGCTGCCGCGGGTTCTATTGCCGGTGCCGTGATCCTTGGAGGTGTTACCTTGGCTGACGCCGAGGTTGGATTGGCGAACACCCGACACGGGAGAACTCTTGCCGAATTGTTCGCGTCAGTCGTCAGATCGGGAAAGAAAGGGGCGGGGGCTTCGTTGATTATTGCAGTGCAGGGAGATGGAACTGATGGAGGGGTTGATGCCGAGGCAGTCACACAAGAAGTGGAGGAAATTTTTGAATCTATCGCCGTTGCTGCCGGTGCGGATGTTTCTTTGGAAGACTATTTCAAGGTTGATGCAGTCATGGTCAAAAACTCGGACGATGTCTCTTCTGTAAGTGTGGTTTGTAGTTTTGGAGTCGGGTTGTTATATTTGTTGTTTAATGTTTGCAGTGGACAATTCACATCACATTGACTTACGTCTCCACCCGTCGACAAATGTAATTAAGATTGTGAGCAAGGCATCTTCAGCAGCTTCGGGATCTTCTGTGATTGGATCTGATAAAAGCTTCTCTACTGCATTTGCGGACATTTACAATGAGATTAACAATGCACAAACCGCGGATCCAACTCCCGTTGCCGAGGCCAGCCTCGCGTGTTATGATGCCTACAGCCGTGCTTCACGCACAAGTCGTGCAAAAATTTCAATGTGGAAACATAGGGTGGCACGTGGGCATTTAGTAGAGAAGTTCGGACCGAATGCCGATTCTCTCATGGTTCGCACGCTGGATTTGTTCGATCGAGATACCATGTCGGCGGCCGGATTGCCAATCGCAGGAGAGAAACGCCTTGAAATGAGGGCTAAGTTGCAAGAGCGTACCGAAAAGGCGATCCGGGAACTTTTTTCGGCGCAAATGTCGATCCTTGAGAAGTCGACTTTGAAAAAGTTCAATAATGCGTTGTTGAGTAAAATGGGGAAGGACAATGCGGATAGCAAAGACTTCTTTGAGAACAACGCCGCTGCACTACGCACTGCTGCGTTTGCATTCGAGGCGAAAGCATCTACACTTGAGGTCCCGGGTCTTTCTTTGTCGAAGTCGAAGGCAGTGCAGGACATGGCCGGGAAGCTCAACAATGCACTGATGACTTTTCCCGACAGTCCTGCAGCGAAGATCAAAGCGATGAAAAAGGTGGAGCAATCTGTATCCAAACAGAAAAAGCCATCTGAAGGATCTATTGATTTCGCACTTGATTTCGTTGCCATGATTCGTCCGGATGGGTTCGGAAATCTTCAGGGCTTTGCAGGATACCAATTGGGGCCACACAGTGTTACTGTTGGAGTGCACAATGATGCGGACGATCCGCAAGTAATTGCTAGCTTTGGCGGCGTTCGCCCTCCGTTCATCAGGGTCCAGCCCAAACTCAAGCTTGATGTCGAGCTATAAAAATTGTCTACTACAATGCAAGGGGTAAAATAAAAAAATAGTGCATTGTTGCGTTGTATTTCCCTCCTAAGCTGAAAGCGTCTTTTACCAATACCAATACAATGTGTTATTTGTATGCTTTCTCTCTTCGGAGAGAACATGGTGAAGGTTGCCAAATCAATTTTTCATGTGACGGAGGTTAATCGTGTTGTTTTACATAGCTTCGCCACCTTCGCTGAAACGATCCGAAATTTGTAATTTTTAGCGATGTGAACACAACCATCATCACACAAAAACAATCATCTCACAAAAAACTAGTGATGACAAAACTCAACAATTGAGATAATATCCCATATTACAACAGTCGTTATCCCAGTTCATATTGATATTATCCTCTACCCCCGTTAGATTTTCTCGTGCCTTACCCTTTATACCAAGATGCTCCTCGAGGAAGCTCTCGCCGGCTCCAACTCTGCCGTTTCCGGAACGTCCTCCCGCCCTGGCCCTGGAACAAACAATGGCAATGACAGCAGCCGCGGCAATGGCAACCTCAATGGCACCCTTCCACCCAACGACGCGGCCCTGGCCCTTCTCTCCTTCCTCCGCGACGAACTACCCGCTGGAGGAGCCGCCGCCGAAAAGAGATTTGTGACTTTGTTTCCCCTCATTGTCGATCGAGTGTTTGGAAATTTGGTCTCCACGGGTCCCGCCGGCCTTTCCAATAGCACTGTCAATGCTGGCAACGCGGCGACCAGTGGCCAAGCTGGCGCGTCATCATTGCCCACGTTGGACCGCGGAAATTATCGCCACGCCGACGGCGGCTGGCTCTCCCTTCGCGACGTGCCTCGGAATCCTCAGTCGCCTGCCACTCCGTCTCGTTCGCATTCTTCTGGACAACGAACGATTTCACCGGAAAGTGATCCTATTATTCGTCTATTGCGCGCCCCTCGCCTCTACAGCGGCGGCGGCGGTATCATCAGCAATTATGCTCCAACACTGTTGGATGCCATGTCGGCGGAATCTGTTCACCGGCCGAATATTCGGTTCAAATTTCCTTTGGGAGGGTTGCCGATGAACACAGTGGACGTTTGGCGAGTGTTCGTTCTGGGAGAAAACTCCAGCGGACCCGCAGGCAGGGGGGGCGGAGGAATGGCGGGATCTTCCTTTGCCAGCAGGGCGTTTGGTCGTGTGCAGGATGTCGCATACATGGGTGGCTCATTAGGAGGAAATCTCACAGAAAATCGCAGACACACTCCCGACTTTGGCAATGAAAATGCAACTCGTTTACTCGACAAATTGCTTAGTGCGTCGCCCGCGGAACAAGTGGAATTGAAGATGTATTTTCTACAAGGGCAGCAGCAGCAACAACAGTTTCAACAGTCT
This sequence comes from Conticribra weissflogii, assembly GCA_036940025.1. NCBI lineage: Eukaryota > Bacillariophyta > Thalassiosirophyceae > Thalassiosirales > Thalassiosiraceae > Conticribra > Conticribra weissflogii. The sequence continues at coordinate 11,371 of JALLPE010000170.1, forward strand.
GGGGTTGGTGTGGGTGTTGGCAGTCCATATCCCAAAGCAACGTTCGGAGCTTCGTCTCCGATATCTTCTCCTGTTCCAAGAAGTTCGCCGCTTGCTTCGAAAACTACTCAATCTCGATCGCATCAATCACCAATTGGAATGATGACTTCATCCTCAATTAAGAATTTGAATGACCCACACTTTGAGTTGACTATGTTAGAATACTATCTCCTCATCTTCGTGAGGTTTCCATTAGCACATCCTGCACTGTTCGGTGACACTGGCAGCAGCAGCGCCAACAGCGACGGCAGGTCTGGAAACGGAGTTGTTCAAAGAGGAGGGACCAGTTTGCAGTACTCTTCCAAATTGAGAACCAACATCCCGCCCTATGGTTATCAAGTCTATTCGCGTTTATTTTCATCATACCTTTCCTATTACCTTCCGCATGGATTGGACTACGCCAATGGAGGATTAACCGATGGCGATGATGCATTCCAACTCTCTGAAGTGGGAATTACATGCTTCGAAAACTGTGTTTCCCTCGATCGCACTTCGGAACTGTTCCTTCGGCTGATCATCGAACTTTGGCTAGGTGGATATAATGTTGCACCTACCACGACAGAGGCTCTCGACAGATATCGTCGCATACGGAGAGGAATGATGAAAAGCAGCGGAAACTTTTCTTCCAACTCGTTCCACGAGAACGACAAGATGGCATCGCCGACGCTGAATGACTCCATGGAAATGGCGCAGCCTTTGAAATGTCCCTTCAAACCAGCACCATCTCAAATTCAATGCAGGATTCATGACCTAGTGAGGCATTTGGTTTCGGATCGCTCATTGCGGAATATGGTTCAATCAGCGTCTTTGGCTTGTCAACGCCAGTTGTTCAACGAACAGAATGGGTTGAATCGTTACAATGATGCACCAGGAGATGATGAAATGAATGAAAATACGGATACAACCGAAGATTTTGATGACGGTGCGAAAGTTGGAATTCCACGGTGTCTGACCACACCAATGACCGCAATTCAACCACATATTTACAATTATGTCCGGTTAGCTTTGGCATGCGGACCCATTCATACTGCCGACTCTATCTTCCATCGAGCATTGGAAACATGGCTAATTTACTTGGAACCGTGGAACTATGTCCTGAAAAAGCGAGTGCTGCCAATCATTGATGGCATGAGAGGGTCTGTACCCCCACAAACCAATAGGGCCGGGGAATTCTTGCGCAACGCCGCGGCTACCGTTGCATCGTCCCAAAGATATGAATTGTATCCCTCTTACGTTGTACCCAGGCCTCATTCAAAGAGTGCGTACACCTCGCAATGGGAGGCGTATGTCGCGTCCAATCTTCATCTATACACAGTTCCCTTGGCCATATTTTTGAAACGAGCGAGGGAGTTCGACTTTTCTTCCAACAACAATCACTCCCGTTCGCTGGCACTAATACAGCGTGTTTTCCGTATCTACAACAAACCTCTAGTCAATGTAATCAACAAGATACTTAACAAGAAAGCCGATGCTGTCACTCAAACGCTGATCGCTAGGCACGAAGAAAACCTAGGAGTATATTCTCCTCCAAATGATTGGAAGTTCTCATCTTGTCAAGGAGACGCGATAATTCTTCTCGAGGAAATTTTTATGCAACATCGCAAGAGGACGAGCGAAATGGATTTAATCGATCGATTGGGTGAGAAATTCGATTCGCTATTTTCTGGGAACACAGTTATGAACGAAGAAACGGCGTTGAAGAACATTGTCGCTCAAATCCAATATTTAGTGGACCTTCCTCCAGACTACGAAGTTCTTCCCGAGGATGTCAGAAAAGCCTCTTGGTTTCGAGCATTGCGAGTCTTTGAAAGAGCCGACGCGAATGATCGAACAAAAGCTTTCGACAACGGCTGGTCAACAACTCCTGAGCGAGGGCCAGATGGGAAGATCACAGACCGTGGTCGTGAGCAAATCGCTGTGGGTCTTCGCAAGTGCAACCCTCTGGATGTGCGCTACATTGGCGACCCTATGCTTTCGCGAGTCAAAAGCTATGAAGTTTCTGCACTTGTCGACTTGACGGTCAGCTTGTCGAAATATCTCAACAAAAGGCTCGGGCTGGTGCCAGATGTCACAGGGGATGAGTTGGATGCGCGGCAAAAACTGTTTTTGGAGATGGAGAGATACAAAAGAACTGTTTTTCGAATCAATTTGAGGTTCCTTGCTGATCCTAGAAACGTGATTCTCCTCTCTATTTTATTTTGGTTCGTACTCAAGGTCTATTCTACTAGAGCATGAGATTCGGAAATAATCGACCATAGTAGTTGACTCGTCTTTTGACAAGGAATCATCCATTGCTTAGTTAAATTAGCTACAATCAACCTATCATCATTTGTTCAAACCATCATAGGTCCGAGAAAAATTTGAAGAAGGTTAATGTGAGTTTTGATTCAGCACGGATTACTCTCGCTTTGACGAATCTACTGCCGAATCAAGTTCGAAAGGTTTTTCGTCTCCCCTGTGACAGAATGAAGAGGAGGATTTATGAAAGAGTATTGAGTCACTTCGCCGCCGGTGAATGGGATCGCGAGGACCGCTAGACATTCTCCGTAGAATTCTGTGTTGTATTGCCATCCTCTCGTTGAGTTCCCTCTTGATCATGGTTGCTCCAATACATAAAGGTACAGGAGGAGGACAAGTCTTGGGGCGTGCAAATCCATGCACTTTCCGCCACGTTATCAATACTTCCGCCAAAATTGTGAGCATATAAAGGCCCAGAATGATGCAGAAAGACCTAAGAGTTGTCGTATAAGGAGTGTAGCCGCGATGGATGGCCACGACATTTGGGTCGCTAAATATGCATGAAAGAAGCGACGTGCATGGTTGTTGTCCGAATCCGGGCCCTCTCTGTAATTGGTCTAGTGTAGCTCCTGCGTTTGCCCAGTAATTATGGGATATGATCCATGGCGTCCACATAGGCAACTTGCTCACACCTACAACAGTTCCGCCAAACAGGGTAGCAATCGTTATCATCAACGAATACATCTTCGCAAACCTCCCATAATCTCCTTCGTAATAAGACCCGACCGCGCGTCCAAGTTGCATATTTAGCAATAAGTAAAGAGCCGAAAACAGGAACTGAACTATCAATGTGTTGAAACTCCAGCCTAAAATTGGATAGCACAGAATCAATGATACCAGTAACATCAGAGTCGGGAGAGCGAATTGGTAAGGTTGAGTACCGGAGATGAAGGCCCAGAATGATATCCTCCGATCAATCAATTCATTTCGGTGCATCTCGTAAAACAGGCAATGTTGATGGATGAGATATCTCAGTACATTTACTGGTACCGATATGAAGCATGATACCACAAAGATGAGCTGTGTAGGTGATCCGGAATCAAATTGAAATACAGCCGCGAGCAATATCATTATCAAAGGTAGACGTAAAAAGTCACTCGTGCGAAGACCATTTTCAGCGTGTAGACGTTGCTGTATGGCTATGCTTTGAAAAGTGGAAGAGGCTTTGTTGAGAACCTTTCGCGAGTGTTGATAGCTACCCCTAGTAGAATCGGGTTCAAATGCCATCCTTTTCATAATGTCGACTGCCTCATCTTTTATGTATCCCCGCAACCGTGACTTCCTATCTCGACCGAGAAGTTTATGGACTTCTACGTCTGCATCCGAACCATATAGTGAGTTTTCACCTCCCCAAAGCTCACAAGTGTCAGCATTGCAAATTATTTCACCATCTTCTATACATATTAACTTGGCGAATTGATTGACGAGTGAGTCGCACGAAGGCTGATGAACAGTTATCAGGATAGCGGTATTGTCTTCCCTTGCAATATTATTGAGAAAGCTCAGTGCTGAGCTAATTGAAATACTATCAAGGCCTGACAATGGCTCATCTAGCACGAGGATGTCAGGCTTCATTAACAATGCTGAACAAAGCTCAAGCCTGGAAGAAATAAATTGAAGTTGACTTTATTAGTACAACTGTTTTTCAGAAAAATTTCAACCTAGAGTGAAGCTTACCGCCTTAGTTGTCCACCAGATAGATTTTCAACAGCAGTGCATTTGAAATCAACGATGAATTTAATCACTTCATTCAATCTGTCGCTGGTTGAATTATAGAGTGATGCATTGCGCCGCAAGAACATTTCAGCTGAGATACGACCCATGCCATCGCAATTAGCGTGTTGTCTTTGATAGACCACAGTGTAATTGGCGAGTAGATTCTGTGTTGTGTAGAAGTCAAGGTTTGGTGATACTTGTTGCATAACTGCCGAGACTAATGTGGACTGAGCAAGAACATATAGGTTCCATCAAAGAATTAAACCATGCCGCAAGAAAAAAATGAATCAGATGAAAGATACTAAAACTCCGAGGAAAGTTTGCACAAAATGAAATTTACCTTGCCGGCGCCACTTTTACCAGTCAATGCAGTGATTTTTCCCCTGGGAAGGGAAAACGAAATTTCTTTCAATAAGGGCAAATCTATATTCTTCACTATCTGAGACGAGCGTTCCTTCGCTTTCTTCCTTCGACTGAATAATCTGAGGAAACGCTTCACAGGTCCAACTGCAAACGGTTTGACATAAACACTTATCGGTGCAATTACAATGACATCCGTGGCATTCTTTGCATTGGCGGAAATCTCTAGATCTGGCTCGTAACAAGCTTCATTTTGATATTTGATTTCACAAGGAATTGCTCTTCTGCATGGGGTGATGTTTTTCAATTGCTTGCAATCCTTGTTTGGTTTCAGAGGAATCTTGACCAAGGCTGGAAAACGAGAGAAGAACCCAAATGCGAAGACAGCCAACAGGGCGAACAAAACAAGGCTTTGTGCCCACATGGGGATCAGCCTGTTCTTGTCTTCTATATCAATTAAGTCCATGCATTGATTTGGTCCTGGGCGCTTATCAATATCCACACAGTTTGGGCCATGACAAGTATCTTGAACCACCACTGACCCAAATCCATGAGACAAACTGAAAAAGTCAGCGATCAAAGAACGGAATGCTATCCCATTGATATTTGCTATGGTCCACGAGAGCGTTGGCTTCCAAAGAGTCATTTCAAGTCCCTTAAAAACTGCAAATTCCATTCCAATGGCGGTGTCGTTGCATCGTGACTTTGAATCGTTACACTTCGTTAGTCGCTCCAAATCCGGTGCAGGCTCCAGCAGCGTATGGCCAACGCAAGAGGTTGATAACCACATAATATCCAAGGCTTGCTCTTCTCTCATGTTTTTCTCTATGGCGAAATGAATGCTCTGTTGAACGAGATGCTTCCGTTCTCCTCCTGATTCGCCCGCGCTCCAGATATTGTCTATACCAGAAGCAAATTTTTTTGCATTACTTGTAATTCCGATATTGCGGCTGAGGCCTGAGTCATCTTGCTTTTCTTGTGGATTGATGATGTAAGATAATTCAAGTTCATCATATATTGAGTTGATCAATAGCATCCTAGTTTTGGAGTAATCAAGAGTCTTTGACTCAATTGTGTGAGACAGCGTGCACGTAAGTGACAGACAGCATGGCAATGTTTCAGAAACTTGGGTCCCAAGATATATGTCATGCTCAAAGCAAAGTGGATGGATTTCCTTCAAAGTGAGATTGCTTATGTATGTCGCTGTGTTCGGTTTCAAATTCAATTGATGGGCGCTAAGAATTCCAGAATCAAGTATGATCACTAATTCTGACACTGCAGTCCGCCGGGCAATTTCAGCCACTTTTTCAATGTGATTCAAAATGCCCATAACGCCAATACTAATACCGACCAAAACCAAACGACGGGGTGAATTCACCACATTCGCCCAATATTGTAGCGCTTGAACCAATTGCAATGAACCATTCCTTTTAAGACCGCCCAAACCATCCATACCAACTCCGAGATAGCCATCCTGGCTGCAGTATGGTACGAACCATTTCGCAGCATTATCCATTCCATCGATATTTTCATTCACGTCGTCTGACAAGATGGTGCGCCCAATTATGTCATTGGGGTAATTCATGGATGAAAATTTATTAGTCGACGACCTAGAATTTTGTAAACAATCCTCATCACTGAAGCAAGCCCCTCCTCCTTGGAAAACTACAACGTGGTCTAGATTGGCAGTGCCGCCATTTGATGATTTGTAGATGACGCTAGGAGAACCGTCCCCGCAAGGATGATTACTGAACCGATGTACGGTCATATTTGTAGCGAGACATGTCTTTGTTACCGATAGGACAAGTAGGAGCATTGAAAAGAGCGATTGGATTAAAGGAATTAAGAATTTTTTTTGTTTGATTCGCAGGCCCCGCTGGCAGCAGTTCGCCCTCGCCTACGAAAAGCAAAAACGGAAAATGTTATGACAGTAATGATCGTAAGAAGAAATATTATACATGATACCACCATGAGATGAGTTGTTGCTTGGAAATTACCTGTTTTGAGTTTAATCCTTCGATCATCATTTTAGTTTGGCTACCAATTACCAGTATGAAGACAGACCTGATTTCCGTCAGAAATTCATTCTTCTCGCTAGCTTCAAACCAAGTACAATATGGACTCTAAAGGAGTGTAGTTAATTATTATTTTGCGAGCGGGAGTACTACGATACAATGGTAAAAAACAAAAAATATGTTCGGAAGTGAAAACAAAGCACCAATCAAAATTTTTTGTTGAACAGACTCGTACTATATCAGTGGAGATAGGGGAAGGAGATCAATCTAATATACATATGTATTCATAATCTTCACGAAACGTGCACGAATAAAAGTTACATCTTCTGCGTAGACCAGTGATTGTCCACAGTATTATATTATGGAATTTTAACAACTCTCATATTTTTTTAATTTTATGGATGTATCATAACATAATTTCATGCAAAAAAATGTGCACAACTAAAAATGTCTGGCAATTAGTACTTATGGCAAAAATATTGTATTGAGGTTTTGTTCCTTGAAAGTTATTGGATTATTGCTTACACAGAGAATATTTGCAAGAAATTAGCAATGACTTTGTTGCACATGGAGGCCCAGTCATGGATATTTTCTTTATCAACTAATGTGATTAAATCCAACTTCAAAGCCCCCAGCATGTTGATTATTTTTTTATAGATTTTCAAAAAGGGTTCATCAAAAAGTATGTTTTCAAGAGTTTAATTTGTAAAACAATTGGCAAAAAGAAGTAAAATGAGCAAAAATTAAAACTTATCTATAGTCAAAAAGCTTACAGCTATCTTCTAAGCAAAAATGTCTTATAGAACCTATCAAACATTAATTTAAAGCATAAAATTCAAAATTTTTGGAGATTTATGGATTGTGTAATGTTTGAGTACTAGTGATTTTGATTTAGTTCTAGAAAGCTAAGTTTTGATATGAACTGGTACTAAAGTGCTGGGCTGGCAACTAGGGCTTTCAAATTGTATTTCCAAACTATCAAGAGATTATTCATTGATTGATTCATTTTTATTGGCACTGGCATCAGCATTTTGTATGCATTTTATTATTACATCAGTCCATGAGGAGGGCATATTGATCTCGATATATTTTATTGAGGTCAAAATGCTTGCAAAAAGTTTATATTATATTACCACTGGGGAAATCTTGCTGAAATTTGAACTGCAGGCTAATAAGATGTTGCATAGAGTTCCTCTGAGAAACTAGTACTTGGAGAAGTGGTATTTTCTGCTAAAGTCCTAGCCACATTCAAATGGCCAAAGATGTGGCTCCAGTTAGATCAAAAATATTAAAGCCTATGCATAGCAGATTCAAAGTTTGTATCATTGAGAAAAAAGATTTAGGAACTTTATCCTCACAAAATATTGTACAAGATGAACCCATTTGATTTTTACCAAAAAAAGATAAAAGATAGCACAAACCACAAAATTGGTCATGGTGAGGAAGACCCATCAAGGTGTCATTGGCAACATTGGATCTGTCAAAGCCAGTGACTGTCATCCTGGTGAGCAAATTCACAATAAATTTTCAAATGACTACAAGACTATGTGCCTGGAGAATGGCACAATTTTGTATGATGGCAATGCATGAATCAATCACAATGAGCAATGGTGTTACTTTGTCAACATCAAACACTAATTCCATCCTTCAAATTGTTGTCAAAAATTTCCAAGTTGACCAACCTCCTGCAGTTATTTTTGAAGCAGAATGCATAATGACAGATCTGTCAGTAGAAGCTGTTACTGCCAAAGTATGGAACATGTTGCTCTCAGAAAAATGTCACCACAAATGTATCATCCCAAGAAGGAATTGTCAAACTGCTCTGTCAAGGTATTGAAGTTGATGACAATAACAAACTGGCACTATAAAATGCATGCCCCCCCTCTATTCTCCATTTTCAACCATCCAATTGATACAGCCTTCCATCAGCCTTGTGCTGCTGATGTCATCATTTCCAACACAGAAGGAAAGTGGACAAAATTCACTTCGGATGAAGTTGGAAAAATGTGTGAACTGGATCTGTTTTGCATGGCGTTCCCTGAGGATTACACTACAAGTGTCCTTGTCACTGCAACAAATAACAACCTAACTAAGCCTTTCACCCTTCAAGAATTCTATGTGTGGCTTGGCTGCCAATTCTTCATGGCAAGCTTTGAAGGAATTGTCAACCATGAAGAATCGTGGTCCACAACACCCATTTCACATAGACATGGTACCCCTTTCTACCTAATTAAGTACATGAAGAAAACCCCCTTTCTCCAAATCACAGCAGTGATTGTCTACATCAACAAGCAACCTCCTTCATTTGTGGACAGTTCCACCATGTCCATCAAATGCTTGATGCCTTCATAAGCACTTTGAGGGCAACTATATCCCATTGTGGATTAACAGTCTTGACAAAAACATAAGCTCTTGGCTCAACCAGTACTGTCCTGGATTTATGTTCGTGCCACAAAAGCCCCATCCAAGCAGTAATGAATACCACTCTATTGCAGATTGCAAGCAAGGTAAGCCAATCATGTGGCAAGTAAAGTTGCATGGGGGGAAGATTGTCCAAAAGATGCCAACAGTAAGCCTAACTTTCCAACAGAGTTTGAATCACAAACTAAGACTTAGGCTTTCATGTTCTACATGATAGAGCCAATCCACAATACTGGGAGAGGTGTTAAAATGGATAGTGAGTTTTGTGTTGCGATGGGGATTTGCGCATTTCATGATGTTGATGTTTATGGTTGGCATTAATCAAAAAGTGTGGGAGTTTTTGGCCAAAGCATGTGACTGGACAGCTCATTGATGATCAAACATAGGATAAAGATATTGGTTTTACAGAAACTTACAAACAAAGTATTGGTGGTAAGAATTTCATGGTACACTGCAAGAAAGATGGTAGATATGTGACAAAGATTATGAGAACCCATGGGATTTTGAACCAAGTTGAAGACAATATAACTTACCGCAGCATTGATGAGGAGTGGAAAGCCTTCAAATATGTCCAGCCAATGTCCAGCCACAATCACAGCAAGCATTGGGTTGATGACGTTGACATCAGGTGTGATGATCCTATTGGATTGGAGTATGTAAGGGTAGCAAAATGGTGACCAACAAGTCAATTCACATTTATTTTTTCTGTAGCAAAGGTGAATGCAGCCAACTTGCAAGCCCAAGGAAAGAAGGAGACTGTTGACCCAAAACTAACTTTTTGCTGCAATCTTGGAATAGACATGCTTGAAAATGAAATTGGAGTTGTTCATCAACCCAAACATTCCCCTGTTAAGATGAGGCATGCAAGAAAGTTTCCAGATCATGAAAAGTTGCATCCACTTCAAACTGGTGCATGGGATAATGTTGCAGGAACTTGGAAGCAAACAAATACCCTATATCTACAGTTGAACTGTGTAGTGTCCAAAAATTTGACCTGCATGTACTGCAAGTGTAATCTTGCTGTTCCACTGTGCCATGGTTGTTATCGTGACCATGAATGGGATCATTCTGTTGATCTATGGCAGCTCTGAATTAGTAATTGGATTTTTCAATTTTTTAGTGAATTTTGTGTAACCTGTAATCTAAAAAGACTTTTGTAATTGGAATTTTAAAGTTCTGGACAAGCAGCCATTGATCTTGCAATGAAATCCCAAGCTCTGCTTAATTTGAAAATATTTTTATCGATTTCTCACAACCTTTATTTGACTATGAATTGATAGTTTTGCCCCACTGAAAATCCAAATGTAGCTGGGGTTTTTCCATACTCTACTTAGAATTTATTTTAGTAGCAAACTTATTTCCTCATGATGATCAATGTTGCCATTCTAAATGATGGTCAAAATTTTTCTTGGAACTCATTATTTAATCTACAAAGTTTTTGAAATCAACCATTGACAATATTAGTGTAATTATTAATATTCATCATGGACAAAAGTTTGTAATTTTTCATGGTGTAGGCAAATTTGATCAAGTCATTACATTTGCTGAAATATTTTCATGATTGCATTGTTTTAAATATTTACATTGATAAGAGATAGGTCTATATGATTGCTACAACAAAAGTTTTGAAATAAAATAATATGAATTTTACATTGAATCTTTAGTGTTTCATTTAGCTACATATATTAGATTGTTTATATGAAAACACTCATATGTTTGAACTTATCATGGTTTTATTATTATGAATATTGGCTAGTTTCTTTTTTGTTTTGTTTCAAAGGCAAGTTTTTTGTACCTATGGTTTTTTGTCAAAATGAAATAGGTAAAAATGGCTCTTGAAAAAGTTCTTTGTAAGTGTAAGAATTTCATGTTATCTTGTTGATCCAATTAGAGC
>JALLPE010000171.1:0-18187 GCA_036940025.1 Conticribra weissflogii
GTAGTGTTCGTCACAGGCCATGGCCATTTCTACCTTTCTGTTAGCCTAATTATTTACCTAGAAACAACGCTGAATTTGGTGTGCAAACCACCACAAAATCATCTAGAAATTATTGTACTTTTTTGTTACTATGTACACAAAGTACAATTTTTTTTTCGATTTCATCCTTCGCATCACTTGAAAGAAAGTCAATTACAAAACCAAGAAGACCGCACTGGCGATAAGGCTGTAATCTAGATGAAAGAGAGGGAGAAAAAACTAATATTGATACGATTAATTGAAAATTGACCATATTGGTCGCTGGCGACATTTTTCGTCCGTCAATTGAACAATGGTTCGATTCAAAATTACATTTACCACTGTCGCAATTTTTGCATTGCTTTCCTTGCTTGCAGTCGTCATTGTACCATCAAGAAAAATAGAGGCCATAAATGACCTAATCTCTGTGTCATTTTCATTGGCAAATTACTCGCTTCCGATACCACCGTCAGAGCGAAATGAATTTCATGACATTGTGAAAAATTTGACCGAGACAAAGATCCATCCTCTTCAAAGTAACGCCGTAAAACCATTAAGAATATTCGACTGCTCCGTATCATGGGTGCGAATACCAAAAACTGCCACAACGAGCATATATAAATTGTTCATGGGTCCACTGGAATCATCCCAGGCCTTTGCAACCACCAAAATGAATTCAAACACGTGTCTAACTGGACCGGGTGGTTGCGAGGCATTTTGGAATGAAGAGAAAAGTTCCAATATTACTTCACTGGGAGCACAACTAATTCACGCTCCACCGTACGGGATTGAGGTTACGAAAAAAGTGGCTAAACCTAAAAATGCAACATCCATTCAATCCTTAGTGAGCGATAGATGTTTCCCTTTATCTGGAAGCATGCCATGCATTGAATACAACGAAAAAAACGGCTCTATGAATTACGGGCCTTCATCTGACCACCAAAAAAAAGGGGAAAAAGGGGACACAAAGTTGATGAATTTGAAATTGCACATAAATTCAAATTACCACATCGTATCCGGGGAAAATATTGTGTTCAATATTCATCCGAACATGCAAGATCATGTAGGGTTGGATGTTTCCCTTTTCTCTTGGTTGATGCCATCGAAAACGATGGTATTTAGTGCATTTCGGGATCCAGTGGAGCGATTGATAAGTTCTTTTCACTACGGGATATTCTACGGTGCTAATCGACCAGGTCAGGTAAGCGAATGTGTGACATATTTCACCCTACCAAATGAAGAAAAAGACTGTCTCTCATGTCAACGCAAATAATGCATAAATGAAATTGTAAATAATCATTTGCACACTGTGAAACAGGTGAAAGTCTGCTCTCTCCCGAAACAAAAAAATTGGAAAGCAACCGTGGCATCCGCCAAAGCCAACAATACAGAGAAATACAACAATCTCATGCGCAATTACCTCAATTCTTGTGCAAATACTGTTGACAATGCTTATGTTTCATTTTTAGACCCATTAACGAAAAACATCTCGGTTGCGTTGAATCATTTGGAAACGTATGTGATTGTTGGACTAACTTCGGATATATCAGGAACTCTGGAACGGTGGAAGAATTTGACTTTACAAACATGTCGCGAGCACGAGAAATACCAATGGATTCGGAGGGCGTTGGCGGGTGCTGTGGAGAATAGCAGCAAGAGATTTAATGAGGGTTTAGTTGGCCATGATGATAAGGGGAATGACTTTTCTTCTGCAAACAAATCCCTGCATGAGACGGGATTTAGTATTTTAGATGCGGATTTGAAAGACTTAGTACGGAAATATACAGCTGGGGATGAAATAATATACAGGCGCGCGTTGGAGTTGTACGAAGAGCAGAGAAGTTGGGGTCAATATTATCAATACAATGAATAGATTCGGGGTTTGGGAGGAAATCACAACTCCTAATCGTTGACACAGTTATTTCATGAAAAGGAATAATTTTGACTTAAAAGTCCTCGTACTTAAAAAATTGTTCTGATTGTCTGTGAAAGGATGTTCCGAAGTGCGATACAATTACTATTATCTAGCCATTCATAACAATCCTTAGAAACGAGCATTGTACACTCCAGACTTGCAGTTTACGTAAGTGGTTAATTGCTGATTATGATTGTTGTTTTGTTAGAATTGTCATTTATTTTTAGTAATGGGTTCTATGGTACTTTGGATTATTGCTGTTCATTTTGTCTCTTGGCAAAAAATTTTGGGGTGCAAACGGTAATCAAGTTTTGCCACTATACATCCTCCATCACTCCAAATGTAGATATAAGTATATTATCTGTCCTTTCCATTTTGCAATTGGTGTTTGTCCTTTTGTCTTTCATCATGGTATTTTTACTTTCTTGGGTGTCTTCTCCCTCCCTGGTCTAGTTTTCTTGTGTAAGAAGTTTGCTGACTGTGATAATTACTTTTTGCCAGATTTTTCTGTAAGACCTCTTCTTTATTTTATCAAGATACAATTTGGACTTAAGACTTTCAGTAGTTTGGCCACATTTTCTGGATTTTATCAAAAAGATGTCTTTCTATGATTGTTCCTTCCACATACTCAACATATGGGGGCAACTTTGTTGTTATTCAAATTGTTATTTGAATCATTCTCTGAACAATTTTTCTCATCATGATTTCTGGTCTTTTTCCACTCAAATCATTTCCTCTCATCATAAATTGCCAGAGCCACTTCACAACTCTCATTCATACCTGATTGCATTTCTATTCCATGGCTACTCATTTTGTGCACATATCTGGATACCTTGATTAGAATGTCTAAATTCAGTTGCCCTTCTACCATCTCTTCCTTAAGTGATGTCTTGCTAATACCATATTGATAGTCCACTGACAATGATCAAAATGTGGCAGCATTGATAACACTTTCTGAACAGACGGCTCAAGCTCTATCAAATTTTTGTTTGACTGATAGATTTCTTTGTTGAGTTGAACTGGGTTTGCTCCCTTTCATACAATGAAATTGTGTAATTCAGTCTTTGACTTAGTTTTGGTTGATTCTGTTTTGAACGAGCACAAGTTCTAAAGAGCTTGATAGCATCTACAAGCTAGAAATAGTTTGAAGTGCTCTGTGGTCTTTGCTTCTTCTAGGACAATGGATATTGTATCTTGGATGGCTTCATTTGCTAATGCCATTACTGTGTCATTCTAAGGTACTGTTAGTACAGATGGATGGTTGGGGGTTCCCACCATCTCATCTCTTCAGACAGATTGTACCAATGCAATCTGACTTTCTTCAATTACATGGCCAAGGTTGTTAAATATTAATTTTTCATCAATTTTTGTGCTAAATAACAGGCACCATGTATGAATCAACATAAGTTTTTCTTACTTGTGATTTGATTGCTTGGGGCAAGTGTAGTACTTGCTGTATAGTATGGTATGGAGAAGTTGAACTCTCTGTTCAACTTTAGTTTTGGTTGCAAACCTTTGTTCTTGGGAATTTAGTGATGTGGTATGAATAGGTGTGAATCCTCCCCTCTTGGTATTGATGAATCCCATTTTGTTGAGAACATTGAATCTTGGACTATACCATCCTATTTGAATGCTGCTTAGTGGTGGTGGCTCTGCAAAGCCTGGCAAAGTCCAGTTAGTTGGTAGGTAAGGATATTGTCTTGGTTGGGATTCTGCATCATCTTCAAAACTTTGTTCATGTTCAAATCTACTCAGTTGGAAATAGCAATGTGATGATGCTGTCATGACACAATAAAATGGGTTTGTCATTATAATCACAACAAAAGTGTGACACTCAACAACATTTTTCATTTTGTGATATCTACGTCTCATGGTGGAGGTGTATCATGCTCCCACAATGTGTGACTGTTTATTGTTTATCTTGCAAATTCATTTTTGTGATAGTTTCGAATTTACCAATTCCAAAAAAATTCCTACTACAACTCTTTTGTTGTACATCTTGTGAAGATTATTGAGGATTCAAGAGGAGGGTAACCACAAAAAACCTCCACCACCACAGTGATGGCAACAGGCTCAGCTTTCCATCACAGCAGCAAAATATCTCAAAATGGGCCATTCTGGCAGTTGCAGTTGTACCAGTTGGTGCCCCCCCCCAAAGCAACAATACTGGCTTGCTTGTTTGTTGCCAGGGGTGGGGAGGCACAGCATAGACCATGATAATACTAAAAAAGTCATTTCAAATGAAACATTTTTGATTAGAATTATTTTTTATTTTGTTTAGTTTATTTGATTTAACACATAATGACGTGATTTAGATTTTTTATTCCTTAACACCAAGATGTGGTCATCCAAATTAGTGGATGTCATAGTGAACAATAATTTTTTCCTTGGTAAAAACAGGATGAAAAAAGTACTTCAGTAAAAATTATTGCATGATTTAATTAGTGAGTGGTTTCCATGTTTTCAAATCATTTCAGTTCTTATTCATGTTTTTAAGCAAGTTAAATAATGACATTTGTTTTGACAATGACACAACAACATTATCATTAAAAATGCTTAAGTACAACCCCTTTGATGTAGTCTATGACAGATGCTTGTCACGTGTAATGGTGCATAATGACATGACAGCAATGAAGTGATGTACTTTTCAAATGTTCAACTAAGCAAATAAATTTTCTGCTTCTCTGCTGTTTATTGCCCTTTTCATTTGCTCAATTTCCTTTGACATTGTCTCTAGTCCAATTTGTCTACTTACCAGTTGAAAATAGGCTGCTTTTGTTTGGTTGTCATCCACCATTTTTCATTGATAGTATCATTTTTGCTTTTGTTTGTTTCCTACCAGTACCTCTTCACACCTGATGTTGGTTGATTGTTGGTTGATTGTTGGTTGATTGCTGGTTGATTGTTGATTTTGAATTCAATCCATGCCTTGCATTTTTTACCCTCTTGTTGTTTTGTTTCATAACTTTTTGCGGCTGACTAGATTCAAATTTAAAATTTAAACTTTCTGATTCTGTTGTTCTCCGCTCTTCATGTCAAATCTAATTGCCCTGACAGAAGTTCATCAATTTGAATACTTGAAAGTATATTGGACATTCTTGGTTGTAATTATTGTTAATTGATTAAATTTTTATTACAATTGTTCTCTTCAGGATTATTACTAATTTTTAGTGATTGGTTCCACTTTGGATTTTTGCCTATTGTTTTGCTTTTAGCTTTGGCAAACAAGTTCGGGGTGCAAACCTTACTTAAGTTTTGCCATGTGATAGAGAATAGGTACGATAACTATTGAAGAATTATTTTTTAAGAGAAGAGGAAAGATACTACATCATAAAAAGACACCACTCCTCCATGCAACACCGCACAAAATAATGCTGCCACATCAATCTTTTGCCTCCTAGAAATTACGATACGAAAACGCACCATATCAACCTCCAACAATACAAAAATACCAGACGCACGATAGTCTACCTAGAGGGGGACGAAGGAGGAAAGAGTGGCCTGTCCCTCACTAAAGAGAGAAGAAAGGGAAAAGGGACACAAAAGATACAAAATTATAGGTGTTTTTTCCTATGGTACGTTTCATGAAATTCAAATGTTTGACATTGGATGTCGCCGCACTCAACATCGTTCATTGCCCCAGCCACCGCAAAAACGCTGACACTCCACGCCCCAATATTTTATAATACGCCACAACAACAATGTATTAATATATAGAAAAATGTCTGCCAACAACAAGCCAACCCTTCAATCCACGGCGACCAGCCATTCATCTATCCAGACCAAAAACAGTGGATCTGCCGATAGCCTACGATTTCTCCCCATGTTGGCCAACGCCACAAATGAAACTTATGCCAACAATCTCAAGCCAAAGAATTCGTTCAAGTCCCAGCAGATGAAAAAAGTAAAACCACTGCATCCCCTCTCAGGAGGCAGTCCCGCCGATGTAGACTCTGCATTTTGTACGGAAGTGGCACGAAGGTCGGTGGCTCGGGCGGCATTACATTTGGGCATGGAGGGAATGGAGGGCGTTGCGTTGGATGCTTTGACGAATGTCTATTTGGGATACATGGATATGGTGCGTCATTCTTTTATCGGGACGTTTTTCCCAGAACTCCCTTTGTCATCCTAGATTCTTATTTGCTGCTTGCCTATTATGGATCAAAGTGCATCATTGTTCCTGTGAATTTTGTTGTTATTATCTTCGTGTTGTGCCTTTTTGCCGTAGCTTTGCATTGCTGTTCTTGGGATCCCGATACCTATTGATGTTGTTGTATTTTGGGGGTGCGGTCAACAGTTCTTCGATGTCAATGACTTTCGCGAATTAATCCTGATAATGCCAAACTCCAAATTATTCTCTAAATCCCGTAATGTGACAACTCTATCTACCAAAAATCATGATCAGGTCGGATCCACAATATCCACTATGGTAGAATCATCCGGCCGCTCATCTGCCCACGTTAATGCCTACGATGCCATCAATGCCATAGAAGTTTGCACTGCCCCTGCAGCGGCTCAACTAACTTCCGCATGCGGAGGGGTGGTGCGGACATCGAGCAAAATTGACAACGACGACAATTCCGAAAACAGCGATAATGAAAACAATCAATACACAACGGATGAATACCACGGTAGTGGATGGGAAGGTCTTGCTACTTTTTTATTTGGGTCTGATTGGTATTCGATACCTTTGCAAGGAGACAGGGACGACGAAGCTATGGCGAAAATTGGAGCCAATCATGGAGCAAATTCTTTGTCAACAAAGAAATCTGGGTTTGTAGAGACTGCCAATGGGGCTAAGAAGCCCGGAGGAAAAACAATATTGCCAAAAATGCCCGAACCAACTGCTATTGCGGCCGGTTCGACTGTCAAAGGTAAACAACTCGCAAGTTTAGTTAGTGCTGCTGCTGCTGCTACCAACGGTGGAGAAAAGAGTGTTTCTTTCGCAGGGGATTTACATTCTTCTTTGGCAGCACGGAACGACGCCACGAATACCTCAAACGTTGGGGAGGGAAGGTGGAATGCACCGTATCTCGGCCAAGTGGCTCCGTTCCCTTTGGTATCATCCACTAAAAGCATTGCAAACCCCCATAGAATGGATGGGACATATGCAGTTTTGTCGCTTCACGATTTGGCTATGGAGGTAGAAGCTTGCCGAGGACGGGGCTTGGGTTTAGTTGGAGATAAAAAGGGATTGGGCCCGTTGACGAAGCGGGCAAAAAAAGGGAGTTCTGTAGATTCTTCTAGCTCTTTAAAAAATGGTGACAAGTCAAAGAATGCAAGTTCTCTCCTCAATGCCGGCAAAGTTGTAACAGATGGAAAATACTCTGCGGAAGTCATTGAAAAAGCACAATTAGCGGAAGAACGCGCGATGAGAGCCGAGCTTCGTATTCCACAAGATGTGTTCTTTTGTGGAGAAAGATTATGGGGGTGCATTAGAGATAAAGACGATCTTATGGATACAGATAGAGTCAATAAAGAGGATGGTAACAAATTAATGTCTCCAGAGGCAACAAAATCAACTTCTTCTAAATACAAGACTACAAAAGTCACTTTTGACGTGCCATCAAATACCCCACAAACTGCTGATGATGCCGTCAAATCACAACCAAAAGGACAAGATCAAAATAAACCCAGAGATATTTGGATGCCACCTTATGTCCCCAACTTTCTACCTCCCTTTCCTATCAACCCCACCTCCGAAATCGGACCAGATGGTATTTCTTCGTCTGTTGCTGCATCTCAAATCATTGGAAATGTCTTCGATCGTGCATCCTACCGTCGTGAGAAGCGCAAGTTGCGAATGAGCGAATCTAATCAAATGGCACGGGATTCACAAGAGGGAGATCACATTGCTGCTTCTTCTGATAGCAAGTCCTTAAGGCATTCCGTGATTTGTCTCGGAAAAACGCCTGGTTCTTCATATTGGGGGTCCGTTTGGTTGGACAGTAATAGTACTGATGGAGGGAAAAAGAGCGGGAATGGACTCAGTAACATGAATTTACCTTCGGTCTCAGTAACGCCAGGTGTCACCGGGAAGAACGGTTCAGACCCCCAGGCTGTGGCTCCCTTGGGCAGAGCTAGTGGATCAAGGGTTTCGAAGATTTTGGAAGGAAGTATGAATATCTAATCGAAACTCCTTAGGCTACCTACATTGTTCACGGCATTTGATTGTATTAGGGGCACCATTGGCAGACTCTAGTACGAAAATCTTCAAGCAGACCCCCATGATCCCGTTTTCTGCAAAATGTACGGAGCGTCAAAGCCATAAGACCAAAGCCATGGTCTTGAATCAAGTCAACTTAATTCAATTCATAAAGCTACGCCATTTTCATTTTTGCGAAGCGAACGTACATCTTGTAGTTCACGTGATATAATTACAGTTTAGTTTTGACAATGATACTGCCTTTCCAGGTTGGGGGAAAGTATGGGGTCGTCGAGACTCAACGCGAAGATTGCTATTGACGAGTGAGTGAATCACTAAGTTCAGCACGTTGGGCGACAAGCTTGGATTATTTTACATCAAAGGATGAGAATAATGGAAGACATGGGGACAGAAGGTGAATCAAAGTTTCTCGGTGCGAAAACACCTTGTTCTAACGGTGGATAAGATCCTGCGATATGTGAAGAAGAAAATATTGGAGGAAAAGAAACGGGCAATATTTCTCTTCAACCGTGAATATCTGATTTGTCAGATTATTTAAACACTAAGTGTACTTTGCCACGGACCATGCTGCATGAAAAGTGGACAAAGGAAGACAGAAGATGCACAAATGAATGAACAATCGTGACATGGCACTTTGTCAACGACAAATGAGCAAAATGTACGCCAACAAAGACATGTGGGAGGAAATAAAACGACGTCGGTTAATGTAAGGCTCATTTTTTAAATATCAATCGCAGATTTGATACTGAATTAGTCGTCGAAACGAAACATAAGAAGTTTTAAGGAAAATGATTTCGTCCAATCAATGTTCATCGGCAATGTGATCAGTCAGATAAGCGCTGTAGATATTATGGCCAAAAAGTCATTTTGTGGCTCTTGCAGTTGACAGTGCCCATGTCCAAAACCGAAATAAAACTTGAAACTTTGCCTTAAATGGAGTTCTGTTGCATTTTCCTTTCTAATTCACCGACGCAATGAGGACCTTCGAACTTAGTCATTTTTAGGCAAACTGGATGCCCTCAAACTTTGCCTTTGCACATTGATAACTTCTTTACAGTTCCCACACTTGATACTAGCTTGCTTGCCAAAACCTTCTACACCGAGGATATCTCCAAAATAGACACGATTCTCGGCTCCGCAGCTGGGACACGGACCGTATGCGATTAAGTTGTCTGGGAATATGAATGTGTCGGTAATGGACTTAGCGCCGGTAATAATAACGGGAAGGCCAAGAACTCCAAGGATTAGAGGGTTTATTCCTCCCCCAAGTAATTCATAGCCGAGTCCGAGCCAGGCGATGCCAAATATCGAGATGAGGGGAAAGTATAATAGGTTCGAACGAAAGAAATCTCTTTTAAAGGTGGCTTTGCAAATTCCAGTCTACGGCGTGACATCATGTTTGGCATGTTGAAATTGAAGTGGTGAGTGAAAAAGATGTTGAGTTCTACATTGAATCAGTCGCAAAAGTAAAACGCCGTTGGAAGGAAAAAAACACCTCGACACCCAAAACACAGAACTTCCTCAATGAAGTATCTTGTTCACCATCTCTGCACAAGCAAATCCCGAAAAGCTAAATTTTTCAATTATGCGCGAAAAACTTACGTCAATGTAACACTTTGGCTCTTTGCTGACTGCAATCTGACTTCCTTCTTCCTTCAACTCGTCTCTCAATGCATCGAACTCTTGATCGCTCAAAATGGGCTCCCCCCTTGTAAAAGCTTGCATAGCCGATAAATACATCGTTTCCTTCCTGTTCAACGCCACAACTTCGCTTCCGTTCCAAGCCAAATCCTCCTTCAACATGTCAAACTCAGCATCGTCCATGACCTGCCTCCCAGACACGTAATAAGATTGAAGCGCATCAAGGAACATTCGCTCCTTCTCCTCCACAGTGAGACGAATGGGCTCCCCTGTAGCTGGATCGATAGGACAGTATTCTTGGGAGGGGATGCAGTCGTCTTCCTCTAGGCCGGTTTCGTAGAATCGGTTCCCATCGAAGATGACTTCTTTCTTGTTCGAGACGAGTTTGGTGCCTGGAGGAGGTCCATCAACGTTCAGCTTTGTAGTGGCGAGGCGAGCCCGGGTTGTTGCGACGGAGGGCGAGAAGGCCGCGACTCCCGACATGGAAGCGGCGGCCCAGAGGGTGAAGAGGGATGGAGCCGGTCGTCTCATGGTACACAACAAAAAAATAAAGCAAGCCTCTCTCATCTCGTTGGAGTGACGCAAGAGTTTCAACTGCGTATGTTTTACACAAAATATTATGTGATTCTCCACAGACGTTTCTCTATGATAATTTTCGAATTATCCCACTTTAATGAAATGTCATACTGAAGGATTTTCAATTCAGCATAGAAGAAATGAAAAAGACAAAATATTCCATATTTTACTTACGTTGAACCTAAAAAATTTCTATCAACATTAAAAATCCTGGCTCACTCCTCGCTGACGACACTGGCAAGAGGGATTTGCTGACGTCGACTGATCATTTTTATGACGTTCATACTGAAGTTTTCAACGTAGAAAAACTACTTTAAAATGATATTGATACACTGCTATTGACAAATAACAATAATATTCTGTTTTGTCTCATTCGGAAGGTAACAATTCAGCTTACCTCGATATCGCTAAAACCCTAATCTCAAAGCACCCGAGACGCTTGCCACACTGTTCATAGATCCAATGTCGCAAACGAAAGTCGCGTGCAAAGCTTCGAATTGCACGGGCGGATGAGAGTTAAACCAACTTTTCAATATTTTAGATACGATACAAATACTTATTGTTACTGAGCGTAATAATTATCGGTAGCACCCTGTAGGTTGTTGTGGAATTGTACATTGCACCTCCATGAGGTCATTGCCCCCTCGAGATAAAACCCTCAAGATAAAACCCTCAAGATAAAACAAATTTGACAATGCTTATTTCTTTTGTACCTGTAGTACCATGACATATGCCAGGATACACAAGGCCCATGACATTCACACTTTTGAATAGTTTGTTTCCAGTTACTGTCAAAAGTTTGGTTGCATCTCAAAGAACTAGTAAAATAATAAAATAATGCTTTTTATAGAAAAATTGTTGGAAGAAATTGTTCAAGACAGCCCCAGATATGTGCGTGCAAAGGGGTTTTTGTCTGTATTGATAGGTTGGGGAGTAAGAGGGTCATATTGAACCTTCTTGTGGGGTCATTAATTGTCAAAAGTTCAGAAGTTCACATACTTTTACATCTATGTAAAAATATCTGCTGTCAAGGGTTCAGATTTAGGCAAATGAGCAATCTGAACTATTTCCATCAGCCAACTCACCCTTGAAGCCAATAATTAATGCAACAATGACATAGTAAATAAAACAATGGGAAACTTCATTATTTTTGCAGTTGGTGGGTTAGGATCATCAGCCACCAAACCAATTTGATTATGTTCTTTGAAATGTCACTAACTTATTGGAGATGGGCAAGTGCTTTTAAACTGGTGTTTTCCAATGTGCTTACTTATCTCTTCCCTTCCAGGATGGAACCTTCACAAACAAACCAATTAAATATTCAGCTTTGAAACTTGATGATGTAAATTTGAGTAGCAATGAGCAAGTCAAAACTTGGAGTAACCCCAACATTTTTCACTTTACATTAGCATCATTTTAAAATGACTCCTACACATGAACTCAGATTGACAACAAAATTAATAAAATAAAAGTTATGACTAATTTACTAGAAGAGTCCAAATTTAGGGTTTGGTTTGGGGTGTCCAAACTTTTGACAATAACTGGTAGGAAGACAAGAATTTTTGTTTATTGACAAAAGATACAGGGTTAGATGAGAATGCTAAAACCAAATTTCCATTATTTAACTGATTCCATTGTACAAATGCTGGAACTAGGCAGTTAGTGTGTCACCCTTTTTTATCCCTAAAATATATATATATAACATAATTGATATGTTCTTGGCACAACATAGATATAAGACTTTTCACAGAAAAAATCACCTGAGTGAAATGCAATTAATCACCAAAAATGGTTTCTGGTAATATATTTTTCAATGCCCATGCAACAAAAACCCTCCCTTGAGCACAAGACTAAAACTAGATATTCATTAACAATTATGAGACAGGAAATAGGAGTTTTGTTTGCTGCCAAAAATTCACAAGAAAAAATTTTGATGCTAATGCCACCTTTCCAAAATGCAACAATTTCTTTGCAAACAAAAAGGTTTTCTTGCCATCAGGTGCTTACTAGTGATTACATGCAAATGTTTCTGTGAAAAACAATAGAGCTGTGATTTATAAAGCTGCTAAAGGTAATTCCAAATCAAGCAGAATTGACATACTTGTGTATTACTGAACATGTAGTGATGAGTTTATGACATGAAAAGTAAAATGACCGATTGTTGGTACACTAGTAACCAAATTTGATCAAAGTGGATTCCATTCAAGTTTTCAACTTAAATTATTGCATCCTTCTTTCAATTGAATATGGTGATTCCACTTATATATTTGAGTTTTGCTGAATACAAGTTATCATCCTTTTTACTTCTGTTCTATAAAGATATACTTTGATATACTAATTGAAGTTATCACTGCTATGTCTGAAATTTGGAATCTTTCTATTGGTATTGTTGGACTGCACAAATGCATTTGTCAAGTTCTGTGTAAGACAAAAATCAGACAATTCACATTATTAGTATCAAAATTGTTTGTCCAACATGTTTGGATCTAACATCCTCAAAGATATTTACAGATATTTGGTTGCACATGATGATGACCTAATGTTGAAAAAAATGGTGTTTTATCAAACTGACAATGACAGGGGAAGAAATAGGCAATTGGTTGCATGTATATGCTGATTTTGTGAAAAATTCAGCCTTCTAACTATTTTTGTATTGTAATTTTCAATTTTATGTGACATTTTTTGATGTAGGAAATGTAAGTCAGCACAACTGTCAGGTGGATATGTCAATTGCTCTTGTCATCACTCATCCAAAACAAATAAGTAAATTGTCAATTTTTAGGCATGAGGTAAATAAAAATATGGATTTGTCTCCTGACCAAAAAATCCCCTGTAATAAGTTCAATTTTTTATCACCTATCATCAACCATCAACCATTCATTCTGGTGCATTAAAATAGATTTAAAACACTGAGAAGTTGAACATACAACATTGACAACTAAACTTGATATCAAGAACAATTTTTCCTCTGACAAGTCAACCATTAAATCATGTATTAAGAATCCATAAAACTTTACCATTTTCACTCAAAATTGAATTTTGTCATTTAAACATTGATTTAAAGCAAGACAAAACCTGTCAATAACTACTTTTGCATCAAGAAAGCTGATGATGAGTAATACCTACTATTCCATGCAAATAATGCATTTCAACTGGGCATATCTGTTGCCCTCTTCGGAATTTCTAAGTCCACATTGAACTTTTGTATACTCTCTTCAATGGAAGTGTTTTCTGTTCTGTTAATACCGCCTCCTTTTTAACACATTAATTTGTCCAAATTACAGGGAAGATTATGTCATGATAAAAGAATTGGATTTGCACTAATGACATGTGAGAACTGATGAAAATGTAGTGGCACACACCTAAAAATGGCTATTGGCTCATTCTTTTGATGTATCATTGTTCATGGTTGTCTTGATATTTAACATGAATAGTCATTGAATTTTGAAACAGTTTGTGTAGGTCAAACCCAACCAAAATATACATGTGATGATAGCAAACACTCCATCAGTTTGCCACTGTGGCACATGGTTTGTGACATGATATGTCAGCAACATGGAAAACGCTGCAGTTGGAAAACAGGTTGCAGTGACAAATTAAAAAAATTATGTTCAAAAATCATCATTAAAGCATTACACATCCTTACACACCAGAGGGGTCTGTCACAGGCTACGGCTACATTCTACATTTAAAAGATTTAACTCAAGGCATTTTGAGCAACAATGCCAAAATGATGCATCAACACATAACACTGAATTGAAATGTATATCAACAGCATAAACCAAGTAAATTAAATACATGTTTTCTCATCATCCTTTAATTATTCTGATTGCACATTGTACATTGTAAAGTTATAAAGTAGGAAATGCTATCATCAACAATGGTATCTTCTATTTCTGGCAACCAGATCAGGTCATTCCAGGGGTTCAGAATCTACATGCAATATTTGTCATCTCAAGACCATTGAAATTTCTATAAAATTAAAAGTGTTTGAGCTGAAATATTGAGTTAAAAGATAATTTATTAGTGTCAACCCAGTTGGTCTAGCAGCATTGCAAGCACATTCATGGTAACTACCAACTCACCACCCTTACAACAAAACTTGGGAGAACATATAATTTGTGGCTCTAAATATTTTGTGTATTAGTGTATGATTGTAATCCTGTTCATGACCCTGAATTTGAATTCCTTTGAATTCTTGAGCTTTTTTGTCATGCTTTTCTGGAGTTGATGTTAGAAATAGAATATCATGGTCAAACAAAGAGTCAATATTCTCAATATAGTATTCATTCACATCATCCAAGGGAAATAATTTCCCTGACATGATTTTTTCATGAATTATGAAAATCTCAAGTGGTACAAAAGTGATGTAAACATTTTTTCATAAAAATAATATTTCTATTGTGACATTGACACCTCTCTAGAGAGTACGATACTGGCTATACTGAAACAAATTTGACAAAACTCTATGGCAGGCATTGAAGCAAATCCTAAAAAATTCAATCTTGTCAATCTAACCCCCAATGCCTCTGCTCTTCATACATCTCCAAAACACGCTTGAAAATAATTGCATCTCCAGAAGTATACTCGAGTATCAGCCTTTGCAAATCCTCATCGAAATTTTCGAATTTGGGCGATGCCAACTTGACCGTCGGCTCCTCCCCCTCTCCATCCTTCTCGTGCTTATGATGATCATTATTTTTGGGAGTACCATCCAACTTCAAATCGGAATCCGTCAACAAGTCACTGGCCCTCCACTTCTTCCCCGCCTGCACTTGATACTCTTTTCGTAATCTGTCCTTGATTATGGGGAATTGGGGTCGACCCCGACAACTCCTCAGAGTAATATTCATCCATCGCTCCAAAGACTCCTCGACATTCGTCTGCAAACCCACAATCACATATTTTTCTAAATTCTCCAACGCCACATCGACATTTTTCGTATTCGGATCGAGGAATTGAACGTAGGCATTATCCGCGGCCGCTTTGCATTCCGTCAAGTATTCCCTCAATACGTTCTGATAGACGGTCGTATCGTTCCTCGATGGATCGACCGCCTTCCTCGCCTCCACGACTCTCGCTTGCCAGTCCTCCAACTTTTCCACGCCGGGCAGCATGCACTTCCCGACTTCACCCGGCCTTCCTCCTCCGAACTGTATCCCGTAATGGAAGGAACTCAGCAGTCTCTCGATGGGATCGCGAAAGGTGCTGAAGACCATGGGATTTTCGGGCAATATCCATCCGAAGAGGGTGGGATCCAATCCCACGTGAGTTTTTAGTGATGGACTGTAATCGTAGTTGGCCGTTTGAAGGGAAGGCACCGGAGGGATGTATTTGAGTGGGAGATTCGGATTTTTCATGCGCTGCAGGCGCTGTTGCATCTGCTTTGGGTTGCGGCGATGGGGTCCGAAGTTCATTGTGGAGGTGCGGGGGTCGTATTCGTAGCAGTGGAGTGTGGGACCTGGGGATTGGGGGAAGCATCGTTGAGGGAGAGTTTGTGGATTGTATCGGTTGAAGTTGAAGTTGAAATTGTTGTTGTCGTTATCGAATGATTTCAGATTGTTGTGTTGTAATTGCTGTGTTCGATTACCATTTTCTGTATCGAATCCATTGTCCAAAAGGCGATGATCATACGGAGGAGGATAAACATTGACATTTTTTCTCGCCCGGATAGTTCTACCACGTCTTCCTCCTCCTCCTCCTCCTCTACGCGGTCCCAACATCGTCTCTTCTTCCGCTTCTTCTTCTTCTTCTTCTTCTTGGTCTGCTTCCATTACTTCTGCAATTTGCCCCAGCTCCACATCCACTTCGTCTTCCAACTGCTCACTTTCCACCTCCACACCCGCCCCAGGACGGAACGCCCGTCCCATTCCCCTCTCGCGAGGAAATCCAACGACGCCGACGCCGACTCCAACGCCAGCACTAACACCTGCAGCAGCGGCACCGCCCCCCCGCCCTCGAAAGCCCCTCCCCGAAACGCCCCCCCGAAAACCCTGATGTCCCCCCGCCCAAAATCTCTCGCACCCGCCCACGCCCGTAATGCAGGTATTCGGGTCGATTTCCGTGTTGGTGAACCTCCCCGATTGGAACAAGGGCCCAATGAAAGTGCGCATGACGGACGTGCTGGCCGTTTTGGGCATGCGGAGCCAGAAGACGGAGCAGGAGAAGGTCTTTCTGTCGCCGTCGTGGTTGTTGTTGCTGTGATTGTTGTGATCGTCGTGATCATGATTGGAGGGAGAGAGGAAGGAATCCACTGCGTCGCTTCCTCCGAGTGTTGTTTGTCTGCGATCCGTGGGAATGGAGTCGCCGTCGTCGATTGCTCTTTCCAACACGTGGAAGTGCTGGATGAACATTCCGTAGAGGGAAAATAATAAGATGATGCCCATGAGCATGTGGCTTTTGTTTTGTGAGGTGCTCATTCTGCTGATGTGTAAAGTGTGAGCGCTGTTGCCGTTGAAGTTGCTGCTGTTGATTGTATTGTTGGTATTCGTATTCCTGTCGTGTCTGAGTTTGCGTCGAATGGATTGAAGGGCCATTATTTATTGATGTCGTTGTATATTGAATTATTAAGTGTCGCTGCTGATCGACGTTCCTTGAGTCAAAAATTATGGTTGACGTGAATGATGTATTATTTGTTGTTTTTGTTGACCGATTTCAGGTTCATGAATCGTTCTAGCTTATATAATATTGTTGCTTCCATTAGGCCAGGAGGGTGACATGGCTATTACCAATTGAGATGATTGAAAATGAAAAAATAGATTAAAATTTACAACATGTAAAAAATGTATAAAAAATAGGTAATTTATTGGTGGTTGTTGCTTTGATAGTAATATCTTCTTGTTCGTCAGCAGCCGCCGCCTTTGGATTCGGGATTTTTTGATTAACACATCGGTGTATTGTACGGTATTGTACTAGTACTAAACCACTCTATAGTGTATTCATTAGGCTCTATTCTTTTATATGATACAACGATTTGTATCAGAACATAATGCGCACTCTCAAAGGGATATGATGTATATTTTCAAAAACAAAGACCTCGCAATTTGGACTGTAGTGATCCCCACTCTGATTTTCTGATTGAGACAGACATATCTAAAACAGTTCTCCTTCCCATTCAACAACCTCTCTCTTTTATGAACTCTTTCAATTGAAAAATATGATTGTACTGTCACTCACACCTCATATCATATATATCAGCAAACTGCCGGACCAAGACCAAGACGACGCAACTCAAACGTGTCACATATTTTAAAGTAGTCGTGCATCCAACGAACCATCACGCCTGAGAATGTCAACAACATCATGCCATCGACATTCGAATGGGTCGTCACGATAGCCCTTCCGCTGCAATTGACCGCCATCACATATTACTTTCTGTCACCTTGGCGGCGCGACGACGACGACGACGACACCGACGCCAGTTCCACGTCGGGATCGACGTACTTTTTCCAATGGATCTTCTACATCTTCCTCGAGGCCTCCTACGGCAATTTCTTCCACGCTCTTTCGATAGTCCCGGCTCGTTGGCTGGCACGTACTCTGCCCGGGGCGGTGGTTCCGGATGGGGGGGGCGACAAGGCGTGGATGGAGCAAGAGGAGGAAGCGAATGATGATACTCTCGTCTGGCCGAGGGGTTGTAAATTGGATCATCTCGGGGAGGATTGGATCGTGGGCTGTTTCGAGAAGGACAAAGATGGTGGAATGATTCATGACAGTAACAGTGGCGGTGGCAGTGGCAGTGGCAGTGGCAGTGGCATTGATTTCTCGAGGGAAGATCGACCTGACAACGGGCATGCTAGAGCTTCTTCGGCTGTCATTCTCAAGAACAGAAAGAAACACAACAAAAAGCAATCCAAACAGTCTGAGTCAAA
>JALLPE010000172.1:0-22039 GCA_036940025.1 Conticribra weissflogii
ATGGCCGATCCTTTGGACGAACATGGCTGTTTGCGATTTTTTTGGGAGGTTGTGTGTAAGCTGGGGTGGTTGTTGGCATTGTTGTGATGTTGTTATGGAGGTGTGAGTGCCGAGCTCCGGTTGTGACGGATGGCCGTTTTTCGGCGATAGCGTAAAAATATGTGAGTATGGAGTATGGTACGTAAGTTATCGGTTAACAATGGAAGAAGTGATCGTTTTAAACAGAATTTAAGCAGGGTCCATTGTACAATAATTAGTATGATGACGTCAGAAGTATTTTGTAGAGACATTTTATTTCTCATTGTGTATTTGAACTTTAGTAGCGCTCCAATCTGCTCCAATACCGAAAAAAGACGTGATATTATGATATTTTCAGGACAGAAGAAAACAGGTATTGCCCATGAAGGCGAAAAACTCGCTTTTTTCGAGTTCACTCCTTATCATCTCTTCCTTGCGATCGAGTGACTTCATCATTTTACAAGAAGCTAGTTATGCCATGCCAGATCGATACCATTGATCAATCGGCACAGCCGCCGACCTCTATTGACCATTCAGGCGAACAGCCATCGGCTCGAGAGGAATCACCATCCTCCATTATTTCTTCACAAGCCTGCCGCCAACCACTATTTTGCCACTGGCCGCAATATGGTTCGCATATTGAAGCCCGTGGATGGGCGTACGATGCTGTGGGGCGTTCATTGTCGTTTATTGGCAATGCTGCATTTGTCGGGACGGCGGTTGTTCAGCTTGCGAGAATCGATGGTGTGTTTTGCTGTGAATATTTTTCGTGCTTACATTTCCACTTATTATACTTATTGATGAAATGGTATTTTCATGCTTTTCAATTCAGCCGGGTGCGACCCCGAAGATGCCGAATGCTCGGGACGAACACAATATGCAGGCATTCGCCCATCCTCTTTATTGGCTTTATATAATGTGATTGTTGGTTTGGCGTCTTCTGCCCTGCTCCCATTGCTAGGCGCTGTTGTGGATCATACAAGTGGTAAGATGTTTCTCCTTTTTGAATTATTTTACTTATCCCAGCCCTATCTTCAACTTACCATTGTATTCTGTGTTTATCACCAATCAAGTTCGAAGATTGATTGGGAGAATTTCAGCCATAATTTATTGTGCAACTCTCTTTCCCATGATCTTTCTTTCGGAATCCACATGGTTCGCAGTTGCAATTTTATTAATTATCAGTGCCTTCGTCGGTTGGATCCACAGCGGGATGTCATTTGCATACTTACCCGAGATGAGCGATGACAAGGATGTACTGGAACGATTAAATACAAGCTTTGCAGTCGTTCAATATGGCACGGATGTAGTGTACATTATTGTTGTTGTTGCCATTGCAGCCGCTATGGGATGGGTAGATGATAGTTTGGCCACATCGAGAGTGGCACAATCCATCAACTTCGTTGCAACAACTGCAGTGTGGGGTTATGCATGGTGGGGTGGTTTATTAGGTCGACGTGCTGCAATGTCTCCATTCCCGGAGGAAGATTCATTATTGACAGTCGGATTCAAGAGGCTCTACAAAACATGCGTTCGCATTTACAAAAATTATCCAGCTTTGGCGTCGTTCTACCCTGCAATGTGAGATCACATGCTTTTGAAATGATTGATAGAAGAGGTATTGTCCTTAATTATTCTCTGGCGACAATGATATCCTCATGACTTTTTATTCTCAACTTGATGTGTAATCACAAGCAGAGCTTTCTCCGAATCAGCAACTCAAGCACTGCTGGTCATAGGCCAAACATACTCCATCGAACTCTTACAATTTTCATCCGCAGAAACCGGTATATTTCTTTTGATTCTCTTAATTTTCAGCTCAATCGGGTGCTACCTATCTCCGATATCGTTGCGTTTTTTTAGCCCAATACAAAGCAATCAACTATGTCTCTTCTTTCTGGGTTTGTTTACCGCCGGGGCAGCTGGTTTTGTAAAAGATGCCGGTCAGAAGGTTTTGTTTTATGTATTTGCCATGTTTTGGGGTGCTTGTGGAGGTTGGAAATACACTATAGGTATGTAGTTTCTCTTGTGGTCATATTGTTCCTCGAATCGTGAATTTCACAAGTAAAAAAAATATCGAATTGAATCAGCTTCACGATTTTCCGTTGCCTTCTTTTTCACGACCATTACAGAGAGGTATTTGACATGTACAATAATACCCAAAGGACAAGATGCCGAACTCATGGGTCTGTATCTCTTCAGTGGCCAAGTTCTCACGTGGTTACCCCCACTAGTGTTCGCGGCCATGAATGAAGCAGGAGTTTCCATTCGGATCAGTATGCTATCTCTTATTTTATTTTGGCTCTTTGCTATTGTATTTTTGCAATTGATGGGGTCTTATGATAAGGTGGTTAGAGAAGCCAATGATGAAAGAGGTGGATCTAGAATGGAATCATCACACTGTGAGCGCGATGATGTGGTTCGGGAAGAGGATATGGAAAATGAGGAGTCGAAGTCCGATGCTATGGATAGAGTCTGTGAAAGCACATCGTGAAACATGTCAGAGAGAAAATTTCGCGTGCACGATGACCGTTGGAAGACAAGGTTCCACGTTCTTCGTGATATTTTCATTGGCCATGCCATCATACTGTTGAATTCGTCGGTCGTCGCGGCTATGAACAAGCACAGGTTTCCATTCGAACTAGGATGTTGCCAATGCGATTATTTATGTTCATATTGATGGTGTCAACGAAATGCATCGGGTCTTATGAATAGATGTCAACAGAAGCAATATGATGACGCATTTCAGGAAACGGCGATGGTAATGACGATTCCACGGTAGCCCACTGCCGATGTCTGTTTCGGCGAAAGCACGTTGCTCATTATCGGAGTTTCATATGTGATGGAGACACAATAATAAACAAATAACAACATGCCGAACTCATGGGTCTGTATCTTTGAAATGACTTAGTCTTAGCGCGGCCGCCAGCAGTATGGCATACGCGGCGTTGAATGAGGCAGAGGTCTCTACTGAAATCGGCATGCTGTCACCTGTCACTAAGAGATGATATTTTGTTTTGTTTCGATGGATTGTTTCTTCAATGCATAGGGTCATAATAAAGTAGGAACACGTGAAAAATTCTTGAAAGCAAATACGAGTGAAACTGATTTAATTTCACGGTGTGGAATCATCAACATTCAGGGTCTAGTGGACGGTGCCCATGAAGGCACGATAAGATTGGAGTATAATATGTTTTGTGCTTCGATTCCAAAAGAATACGACGATCGTTTTATAGATCATTAGTCGACGGGTTGTCTCGGTTGGTGTTCACCGATGCAAACGATGCAGAAGCTTCTAATTTTATCAATTTTATTGTTGTTGATTTTTGTCGAATTTCATTTTTCCTGAATTAGCACATCAAGAACAATACTCTCCTACTACACATGACACATCAGAACGAAAGGCAACTGCAAATGATGATGTTCATTGCTATCATTATCTATATCTTTGCAGGAAAGTGCAGAGACATTCAAATATTTTGAGTGTTGGAAGAATGCAAAAGGAATCATAGTAGAGTGTCAAGAGTTGAATACTTTTTGGAATGAATGTACTTAAGACATAATATATTCATACTTTTTAGCGGGAATCTAAAATTAAGCATAGCAGCTTCCGATCATGTTGTGTAGTAATATAAAATCAATGAATTCGAATAGTCGCCATCCACTTAAGGAACATCGACCGAGGTACCCAACGGAGAAGGAATCAAAGGACCGTGATCGCCCTCCTCCTCGCGTTTCTTCGCCATTTCCGCCTCCAACCTCAAATAGGTCCCGTCAAAAGTGGCAAAGTACACCGCGGACGCGCCGCATATGAAAATCAACAAAAAGAAGGAAAACGTATACGGAGGCCGTCCCTCTCCGACCACCAACGCCGCGGCATCGTCATACCCTCCGGCGCCACTCGCGGCAGAAGTCACTCCCACGTTCTTCACCGCTTGAAACAGCGGAATGAACAAGGCGCTCAGCAAATTGCAACTCAATTGCAAAACGACCAAGACCGTGTTCTCGCTCAAAGGATAGGCCATTTCCACTCCCAATTCGGCCGCCACCGGGAGCAATGGGCCCAACAATCCCGACACGAGGAGCAGCGACCACCGGACGTCTCCTCCCCGCGCTTCGTCGAGGCTGACTCCGCATTCCGCGAGGGCCACGGCGCCGAAGACCAAGAGCAGCAAGGTGACGAGGAAGTAGGAACGGGTCTTGTCCGTGATGGATCCGACGACGACGGAGGAGAGCATGATGATGATCTGGAAGAATCCGCCGATGAGAGCGACGTAGACGGACGCGGGGTTGGATTTGCCGGGTTGGTCGTCGTCTCCCCGTTCGTCGTAGATCCGCCCCCCTTCGTCGTCGCTGTAACTGACTCGGACCAGGTAGTCGAGGTAGGTGGAGAGGGTGTTGATGACGATGCCGCTGACGGTGAAGACGACAAGGGCGTGGGAGAAGCCCTTGCGGGCGAAGCACGCTTTGGCGGCCAGGAGGATTTGATCGTCGCGAATGTCGATTTCGAGATGATGGGGCGTTTGCGTCACGGTGGGTTCGGCTCCTTC
Source organism: Conticribra weissflogii (assembly GCA_036940025.1). Lineage (NCBI taxonomy): Eukaryota > Bacillariophyta > Thalassiosirophyceae > Thalassiosirales > Thalassiosiraceae > Conticribra > Conticribra weissflogii. The sequence continues at coordinate 4,569 of JALLPE010000172.1, forward strand.
GACGTAGGTGGATTCGTCCGCGGAATAGGGGGCGGCGAGGAGGGATGGCGACCAGGGCGGGGGCAGCGACGAGCGAACGGAGTCGGGCGACGAGCCACCGGAGAAGGCGGCGTGGGCCGCCGTCCGAACGCTCGGAAAATGGTGCTTCAGCAGCGATTGCGCGGATCGATTCCACGCCGCCGAAACCATCGAATTGTCTTTTCCGCCAGCGCCCTCCTCTACGGGCGCCCCTCGAATCAAATCCCTCACGCTCCACTCCATGGTCCCTCTCATGATCCTCGAGCTCCCGCTCGGAGGCGTGGGCGGCGCATCCTCCAACTGGCACACGCAGCCCACGTAAGCCGCGACGCTCAACACACTCAACAAGCTGAAGTAATTCCTCACTTGCGACGGGTTCTGGACCCACAGCGCCCCGACAATGAAGGCGCACCCCACCCCCAGTTGGTTGGCGTTGAGCGCTATCGACGTGGCGAGGGTGCGCTCCTCTTCGGGGAACCACGACGCGGAGAGGAGGGACGGGGTGCACTGGAAGAGGGGCTGGGCGAAGCCCACGAAGAAGAAGCCGGAGTAGAGGGCGTAGGTTCCGCAGAGGCCGTGGGAGAGGGAGGGGACGGAGAGGAAGGAGAGTGGCGGGAGGCCCCCGGATTTGATGAGGGAGCCGAGCATGTTGCAGAAGGCGCCGAGGAGGATGGTGCGGCGGAGGCCGAGGCGCGAGAGGATGAGGGGTTCGAGGGCCGTGCCGAGGGAGGAGGCGATGAGGAAGGTAGTGACGAGTGCTTCTGGTTGGATCAGGTAGCTCGGCGATGAGGATGACGATTGCTCTCCGTTGTCGTTATCGTTGTCGTTGGCGGTGGTGGCGGTGGTGGAATTGTCGTAGTAGCTTTCGCTGGCATTTGTGTCTTCGTCCACTGCCGAGTTGTAAGCGCGGGAGGTCAGCGTGGCAATGGGGGCGACGCTGAGACCGGCCCAGTCGGATAGGAGGTTGAGAAGGGACAGGTAGAACAGCATCAGCCATCTCTGGGTGTACACTCGATAGCCGTAGCGAGATTTGTCGTCATTGGCCTCGGAGTCCCTGCGGTTGTTGTTGGCCTTGGATTTCGATTTGCTTTTTTGCGACGATGATTGCGAGGTTGTTCCATCAGCGTCGGCGTCGAAGTCGAAGTCGAAGTCGAACTCGTCGACATAGATCTCGTCATTGACAATGGCCTGAGGAACCCCGACATTGGCTGCGGGTTGAAAAGAGGCCCTTTGTCGTGATCTCAGGGAATAGTTGTTGTGTGAATTGTACGTGGACCGAGCATTGCTACTCCTATTATTGTTGTTCGTGGTGCTCATGTCCACTCTATGTCATTGGAGAGGAGGACGACTTGGAAGCCACTGAACAACTTCTTTCTCGCCTTGATGATTGTCGATCTAGAGTGCTATGGAGAAGGCCGTGAAGGCGAAAAAGGTCGACGTTTCAGTTGATGTATCATTATTCCTCTCTCGAAAGAGAAATGTTTGACAAGGAAAACTTATTCATGGTCGGTGGGTTTTTGGATGGGGATATGTAACCGAAAAATATATTTTCGTAGTAGTACTGCTACCATACTCCCGTGGTAATGAAAAGGATGTGTCACTAAGCATAGCAGAGTATATTACCGTAGTAAGAGTGCATTGTTATGTACGTATGAATTGTTACAATTTTTACTGTGTAAGAAACTTGAATAACTTAGAGACTAACATCCCCCAAACAAAATTATGTAATATAAACTGTCTCCAGCATCAACCCAACACCTCCCTGACAAAAATGTAAGCAGTGGTTTTTTTCAATCATAGCAATGGATGTAACTTTGCTTGGTTTGGTTATTGAGGACGACTTCATTGAGAAAAGGTATGTGAATTATTTCAGCACGATTTTGTAGTTTGTAACATGTTGTATGTTTTCAATCCAATAAAGTTTAAGACAATTAAAATTAATGGCATTGAATTGATTTTATGACTAATGGTGATGAATTCAATTCAATGGGAATGGAATTATAAAATGATGTTGACTTTGATTATTATTTTTAATGCAGATCCCTCTGGCCTCCTCCATGTCCCCTCTTCTCCTGTTGAAGTTTTACCTTGTTTCATTCCCACTTCCTCCTCCATTTTCCATTCTCTCCTTCCTTTCAACTTCATTTACTTTCCACATCAGGTTTTCCCCTTTCTTTGCTGTATCGCTTCTTAATTGAAATGTTTCCTCACTTTGTGAAATAATTGAGAATTGAAAGTGCAGCAGTATTGCTTTGCCAGCTGCTGCACTTAATGATATCATAGTCAATGTCATAGTCAATATCATCATATTTGACCTCAAATATTGACTTTACCACTTCAAAAAGTATTTCTCAATATAAATAGTTGCTGAAAAACTCTGTGCTGTCCTGACCAAAACTCTTGTCTTATTAATATTGATAATTTGTTCCAGCTGAATGCTGGCAATCCTTAGATCAAGTAGATTGTGATCCTAAATGTCATTCCAATTTCTCAAATTCTTCCATGTTGTCCACTTCATTCTCTTTTCATCATGGCACCCACATTTTTTGCATGCAAGGATAATACAGTACTGTGCTGGAAAAAACACTTAAACAATTCTATAGTCACTTCCCTGCATTAATCAACTCAGCCATTCAGCCAGTGCCTTCATGATATTATCTGCAGATTAATCATTTTCATTGTTGATTGTTTGTATCAATTTTCTGCCCTGAGTAATATTTCATTAAACATAGCCATTGTTTCATGAGTTGAACCCTACCATTTCTTTGGAAGGTTGTGTCCAAATCAGAGACCATTGACTGCTTCTCCTGAACAAAGTCTAAATCTACTCGAATATCCACCCTGTGTATCTTTCTGAACCTTACTGTCCTCTCTCGTTTTCTCTCTTGAGAGAGGTAGCACATAAGGAAAGATTCAATGCTATTCAAAAAAATACTTGACCAAGTCCAAATCAGTCATCAGATAATGAAATTATTTGAAATGGTGTTATATCATCCATCCAGATCAACAAACGATCCAACACAAACACCAGCACCTATGTTAATTTCACCAAAATTCCACAGTATCTCAAAACGTGTTCCATGATAATTTATGGCATTATAGCATTTTTTCAACGTTGTACGACGATTGCTCCAATGCCTCAAAAGATGGTAATAAAAATTGATTCGATGCATCCCTAATTTGCTGCGAGGCTTCCCGCTCCTTCTCTTCGCTATCCGACTTGAAATCGCCTTCGGCATGCCTCCCCCTATTTTTACTATAAGTCCCGGACACTTTCAAAACCCGATCCCTTCCAGCTTGATCCACCGGCACATGGAAATGATTTGGAAACACACTGTCCAAGAAAGTGTGAACGAGATCCGGATGATACTTCACTGCCAAACCCAATCCATCGGCTTCTTCCAAATTCCTCATCGCTGACTCGCAGAGAGTCGCCAAGTGAATCGCACAAAATTCTTCATTATCCAAATCTTCCATGCGATATCCCTGCTTCAACACCGAAGCTCGCACCAATGGCGACGAAGACTTTGACCTCACGCAATTCGCTTTCGAGATTCTGGGAACATCTAACTGACTCATCATCACCTGCACTGGCTCCCGATACAAAAATATCCAAGGCGTGGATGGAAAGGCCGTCCGAAACGTATCCATCGTACGTGTCGTTGCAGATTGGAATTTGAAAAACAAATTTTCCTCCTTTGGATCATTGGATCGTCCCATCATGTAAATCACATCTTTCAGCAAATTTGCCGCCCCTGCCATGGAACACTCCGAATAATCTTCGCCGCATCCTCTCAGAGCCGATATCGGCGGAGAGGACTCGCTGTAAACTCGATTCGTGTCTGGATTCAACGCCATCATGGAATTTGCGGCAAGGGTGGATCCGCACCGACTTTCGTGGAAGACTACTCCTTTCAATTCCAAGATTTTTGGTGCTGTTTCATCGTTTTGCTCGGCAGCGTCAATGTCGAATTCACGGGCTAGTTCGACAGCTTCTTTGAAGTCTACGCGGATTCTGTGTTTTCCTTCGCAATTGGATGCAGCTACAACGTCGCGAAACATCGGAAGCTCTGAAATGCCGAGTAAAAAATGAAAATTAAAAACATCGACGATCTCGGAAGGATCTCAACAGAAACTAATGAACGGTCTCACCAGGAGGTTTCGCCTTTTGCGCCGCAAAATTCAGAGGACAGAAAACGGCAACTATCCCGTGGTAAGAATCATCCTTTATCAGATGAGGCTCAGTTTCAATTTCGATGAGATTTGTATCCGCCGCAAGTATCTGCTGCGCTAGTCCTCTCGCCACATGGTCATAATCCGGATCCATCAACGCCTCCCTCATGGGAAGTAACCCATGCTTTCTCCCTCCTTCATGATTACCATGAGAGATAACTACATCAGACCGAGATAGATTATTCTTCTGCTGACCAATTTTGCGTAATGCTTCTAATCTTGCCTGCTTCCCGACGCGTAAGCCGACGTTCTTGTTGCCGTTCCGAGGGAGGATTCCAATGACGTGAAGAACGAAGAGGAAGCTTGCTGTGGAGGAGAGGGCAACTATTATCTGTTGGTAGAGCTTTTTGCGGCGGGCTTTGCCGTCGTTTTCTTTGGTTGCCCTTTTCTTCTTCACGACTTTCGTCATGGTGCTGCTGGCTGCTGGCGGTCGGATGTGGTGGTGGGCCGTGTGAAAAAAATGACAGTCTTGTTGACGAATTCTTCAGCCTTACAGGAGAATCGTACTATAGTACAATACGATAATTATTATCTCGTGTAGCGATTCATTATGTCGCCAAGATCAATTTACTTCCTCGACGAAATACTAGATCCTATGTATTGTCTTACAGATTTAGCGATGAATATTCGACCACCCAACAGATCTCAACAAGTACCTCACTACGATACAATTGCTCTTACTATCTTCTGGACTGCCGCCGAAAAAGAAGAAAAGCCGAGTGAGTTTCACTATTGCCCATTGGCCTCCCAACACAACATATTACGTCAAAACGCGATGATATGAGATCTCGGAATCAGTCGTCCAAACCAGCCAACTCCCATCTACTTCTGAACCAAACCAAACAGTCCATCAATACAACAATCCAAGAGGACGCCTTTCTTCCCCGCCATCGCAAGACAAGAAGAAAACTATCACCAAAACAATCATTCATGTTTCCCAAGATAGACGCCTTCCTCGCCACCCACAGCCCTCCATGGTATCGAACCCCAGTCGTTCAAACAGCCGCCTTGGGCGTCGTCTTCTTCTTTGTCTTTGCCGCTTACACCACCATTCAATTCTACGCGGCTTCTATATACGGCTCAAATCTAGCTAGCGATTCCGTCTCGGCGGTCTATTTCACGTTCACCCTGACTTGCCTGGTGGCACCGGGAATCATCAATAAATGGGGATGTCGCATGGCCATGTTCATTGGCGTTTTGGGATATGCCTCCTTGGTCTTGGCATCTCTGATATATTTTTTGTGTGGAGGCGAGGAAGTGATGTGGGCAAGACGTTTGGTGGTTTTGGGAGGGGCCGTTCTCGGGTGTGGGGCATCAATTCTTTGGACGGCGCAAGGTCGGTTGATATTACAGTATGCTGCCAAGGCCACGGAATTGGAAATTTTGGATCGGAAAAGTTCGGATGAGTCAGTTTTTACGATGGAAAACGTCAAGAATTCTACGCAAACCGGAAAGCTGATGGGGCTATTTTGGGCTATCTTCCAATGCAGCAGTTTGGTTGGAGGGAGCATTAGCTTCATGTATTATAACAAAAAGCCTGAGGGATCAACTGCGTTGTATTGTCTGTTTCTGGGGTTCATTCTCATGGGGGCGGTGTTTACGCAATTTTTGCTTCCGCCGTCTGTATTGCGAAAACACACCACCACAATTTTCTTGATGGAAACAGTTGAGAAACATATAGACGTTGAGATGATTTCGGAGCAGACGCCCCTAAAACAATCTAACAATACGCAACATGAAGGAGTCAAGGAATTGAAGGAGGTGAAAGAAGTCATTCTGAACGAAGAACTGAGCCATCAATCTTGGTGGCAAGAAGCTAAATGCTCTTTGAATATATTTTTCACAAAGGAGATGCTGTGCCTTTTCCTTTTGTTCTTTTATACGGTAAGTCTTGAGATGGTATAATGTTTCTACTCAGAGCGTGCGCACTGACATTCAATGCCGTGAATGAAAATGTGTCAAAAAGGGTTTCAATCAACCATATCAGCAGGCGACGTTTGGTAATCGTTTCTTTACTCGCAGAACTATTGGAGCAGAACTTATCATTTTTCACCTGATGGAAATACTTGGTGCCATAGTGTGCGGTCGTTTCCTCGATAAAGACAAAAATGCAAACGAAGACTTATGCGACAAAAGCAATCGTCGGAAAAGAGCTGTCATGTGCTTAGGAGGTTTTATTCTCATCAACTCTACTGGAAATTTGTTGGCAGCCATGGAAGAATACGAGTCAAAGCACTCCTCAGGCCCTACAGCTTATGATGTATCAGATGTTGGTGTCATTCCGCCGTCATTGGCTTTTGCATGTTGGGGATTTGCAGATGCACAAATCCAAGTCTACTGTTATTGGCTTATGGGCGGATTGTACAATTCTGGGAGCGATCATTCTCGTGCAGTGGGATTTTACAAATGCGTGCAGAGTTTAGGCACATCTGTGGGATATTATCTTATTCCGACATCTAGGTTGGGTGAATTGTCTCAGTTGTCTGTTTCTTCTTGCTTTTTTATCATCGGGACTGGGCTCTCATTTGCCCAACTGCCCTGAGAAAATCAAAAGAAATCGTCTTGTGCCCATTGTATTTCTTTTGATGAGTGTAGAAAAAATTAGTTTGTGGCAAGTGTACTCAATATTAACCGAAATTCCCTAAAATATAACATGCCGTCCTAATTATTGGCGTCAGATCGGTTTGCTTCGTGAAGAGAGATCATTCGTTCAGGTGCATTTCTGTGGCCATGAGCACTATTTATCTTTCCATGTTGTAGATTGCAGAAATAAAATCCGACTGCAGAACCGACGTAACAAGAAATCATCATGAGCCCTATTCTGTCTAGCTGTGCAATCAGGTAAAGATTCACCAAAGACCCACAAAGCGGTAAAACAGGCACAAAAGGAGCCAAGTACATCGATGGATTTGGTTCATTACTGTGCCATTGCATCAGTGACCGTTTGCTCTGGCATTGTGTTTGTATTTTATAACCGATGAATACATTCGAAATGCAAAATGCGACCGACAAAAAGTGTGTTAGTTTTGCACTGCTTTTCACCGATAGGGAACTCTTCAGCATGAAACCCGTAAGAAGAGACAAAATGTGAAAGCAGCCCATGAGCTTCTCAAGCAGATATGGTTTGTCTGATGGACTCGTTTGCCTGATCAAAATAACACTGGTGTTCGTCATAGTGAAGGCGAGCAAAATCCCTGCTGAAATGAGATCGTTCAGGTAGGTGAAAGGGACCAAGGTGGCAGTAACTATCATAACGATTCCTGCAATCCGAGTGCCTTCGGTGAGGTTTCCCAATGAATCCACTTCCGCGAACACTGGTGGCAGGACGCCATCCATTGCCATTGCGTACTGTAGGCGCGGTTGTGCCATAATAGTTACGAGTACAACCACAGGCAACGATATCAATTCTCCAATCTTTCGTGATGGAAAGTTTGCAGATTGCAATTGTTGGATCGATCTCTTCAGTAGTTTCAAAAAATTACCGAACAAAAGAAAATGAACAACTTACTGCTGACACTTGCGCTGCCCAGTTAACTCCACGGTAACGAAATCCATCTGGAAACCCACTCGTCTCGCTGCATTCAGTATATGGAACCATCCCAGTCAATCCAAATGCCGCGGTCACGTACAAACTCGAGACGATTGCAAGGGTTAGGATGATCGCACGTGGCATGTTTCTGGAAGGGTTTATTGCTTCTCCACTCATGCAACATATTTCATCAAACCCAATGTATCCAAAGAAGGATGATGTTGCACCTCGAATGACTCCACCGGCACCAAATTCAGGAGGAAAAAGTGTAGTCATATTTTCGCCTTTCATCAACGATAGACTCATGCCGCTCATGAATAAGACCAAACATACATTAAAAGTTGTGAATGTATTAGCCACCACTTTCGATTCTTTGACACCGCCCATCAACAAAAGAACAGATGCCAATGATACCAAAAATGCACACGGGTTGATGCCAAATCCAGGGTCCAAAATAAAAAGGAAACATTCCCAAAAAATGTTTCCTGATTTTTGTTCACTGTCAAAAGATCTTGCAAATTCTACAACCTTATCTCCCCAGCTCCTGGCAACAGCACTTGCGCTGCCTACATATTCAAGAAAGAGGCACGCTCCTGCAATTACAGAGGCGCACCCTCCCATAGTTTCCCTCGCATAAACATAGGATGAACCAGCTTGTGGAAACCTCCCACCTGATATTAAGATTCGATCGCGGTTAATCGAATTCAAGAAAAGTACCAATCTTTCAGTGGTCTCTTACCTAGCTCTGCATAACAGAGCCCTGACAAACAAGCCGCTGCGCCTGCAATCGCCCATGACAGAAAGCAAGCTGGTCCAGCTTGACTGTGTGCAATCAAACCCGTGAGAACAAACACGCCAGATCCAATCGTCGCACCGACGCCTAAGCAAGTAAGGTCGAAAAGAGAAAGATGCCGATGAAGTTCATGATGGTGATGGATTATATCATCGCCGTTTTCGACATTGAAGCCATTGTTTGTGAGAGGGCTCGTTTCGGATGAGACGGAGCCATGTTGAACTGATCCGTATTCAGAAGGCATAATGTCAACGCAGTGTTGTTTCTCTAAACAGTTCAGTTTGTGGGACACCAACGATGTGTTTGGGCGAGTTCGATTTGTCCATTCTGCATTTTTATATATTCTCTGACCGTATTTTCATTTGCAGTTTATTGTTCGGTGTTCCGCTTCCGATAGCTTCCTATGCACTTGCTTCATTCGCAGAAGTGTTCATGACGTTTTTCGTGACATAACCACACCACGAAGTAAAATATCATCCAGAGTATCGTATGGTACCCTATGTCTCGAAACAAATAGGTACAATAGTAAATACTGCAGTACTGGGATTGTGTCCTACTCCTCTTCCAATATAGATAGAGAAGACACAACCAATACATCATTACGTGTGATGGATTTTTGTGATTTGAGATATTATTTTCTTGTGATTGATATATAAATAATAGAGGAGTAGTTGACTGACTAATCGATATTGGTACTGTACAATGTATTATAGTACATACCTACCAAATTTTTCGTCTGGCAGTAGTTCAAGGGCCTTCCTTGCTCACCCCCCACACTTGCACACGCGTTGAAAAACCTCACGCTTGTTTATCTTTCATTTTCATGATCTTGCCCGCCTCTCCAATTTTTTTATTTAGTGTTAGTGCCACAACAACAATAATAAAACTAAAATAATAATGATAACAATATTAAACTATTTTTATTTTTCATTTTCAACGAAAATATTTCTTTATTTACAACAATGCAATAAAGAATTCGTTTTCTGGTTCTTCGCTGTTATCTTAAGGTTGCCGCCTGATCACGATAGTAATTGTTACGGTGCTGGAGCGTTATTATTCTCAAGTTCACTCTATTATTAGTAGCAGTAATCACCCCATCCTACGAACAGTTTCGTCCCCCTCATCCCCCATGAGTAAAAGTGATTCAAAAAACTCTGAAATAATCCTTTTCAAATGTCTTTGAATAGTAGAGCTGATGCCAATCCTACAACTTTAGCCACACCCCCGAAGTGCATTTGAACCCTGAACCAAAAGCAACTTGCATGATGCGGTGTCCTTTTTTCAAAGGGTTTGTCTTTTGGTGTTCCTGAATGTATTCCATCTCATACCATATGGATGACGAGCTGGTATTGCCATAGTTTAAAAGGGCCATTCTGGATGGTTCGGTATGGAAAAGCTCTAGCTTCATATTTTTCTCAATTCCTTTAATTAGAGATCAGAATAAAAAAATGAGATATATCTCGTTGAAATATTTTCATAGGACGAGAAAATGATTGGTGAAAGTTAAAGACTCACCATCAATAACAGCTCTTCCCCCAGCATGGATACAGAAATGGTCAATTCCACGCTTGAAATCAGGAACGTAATGTTTGATATTTGGAAGCTTTACCGCCACTTTTTCCATTCCACATGACTTCATCAGCTTTCCCAAAATTTTGACAACAAATCTGAGAGCCAGTGAAATAACGACACGAATCTGCTCACTCAACGGCAACACATACGGACCAATAGTTGTCATGTTTTTCTCCATACACTTTCCTGCAACTTTCACTATGTCCTTTGATAGACGAACGCCCCGCTGATTGGAGCTATCTTGAGCTTCATAAACACATTGGTACGCCTCTTCGGAGTTGCTTTGCACCCTTACTGTATGTAAAAGCTTGTACCATGCCCTTCTTCCGTCGAACCAGCTATTCGAGAGAACAATTGCGGCACCACCACAACGGAACAGGGTGTTTTGCAAGAGGAATCCTCGTTCATTTCCGTGGTACAGGTTGGGAGTAATAATTTCCGTCGACACGACAAGAGCTTTTCCTCCGCTAAATCTACGACGTTGCAAGAGATCTTTCGCGAGACCAATGCTGATGAGGGATGCTCCACAACCCATTCCCGACAAATTAAAGCTTTGAATATCTTGCCTGAATCCGAACTTTGAAATGACCATGGCGCATAGACTGGGAGTAGGCGAGAAAAGGGAGCAATTGATGACAAGAATGTCAACTTCCTTCGGATGAAGTTTCGCCTTTTTCAGTGCCGATTCCACAATATCAAAAATAACAGTCTCTGCCTCCTTTCGGCTAGCCTCGATGGATCTATCGGTCTCTTTTCCATGTAGGCATTGAACGATACCTGGCGGCCATGCGGTAGATTGTCCGGTTCCTGACCTTTCGAGCAAACGCCTCATAAAATCAATCGAATCGTCGGTGAAGCAATTTTGGTTCTTCATCATCTGAATGATCTCCGCATGAGAAACTTTCCAAGAATCAGGAGCTTTGAAAGTGCTGAAGGACAACATGTAAATGGGATTGTCCAAGTTCACGATCCAACCAATAACTACAAGTGCAAGAACCGTAGTTTTGACCTGGGGAGAGAGGACTGCACCCTCCCCTGATTGCAGGGGCGATACGATGTAGTTGTGAAACAACGAGGAGAAAATCTCACGAACTCCCAATAACACTGCCGAGATTGTTTCCAAACTGAAGTTGAGTTCTCCTGGATTTGCTTTGTGTTCGACTTTGCTGGAGAGGTCCATGATGACTTGGTGCACAATTTGTGCAAAAAGAACACCAATACCAACGATGAAAAGGGTCGGGAGGTACGTACCGATCACATGGGACCAGTTGACAGTTCTACATCGAGAAAATAATAAAATTGGTCGAGTTAGATTTCCGATAAGTAGAATAGGAGATATTGGATTGCAAAACCGGAGATGTCAGCCTAACACAAACATTAACTCACGCAATCAAAGAAGACTTTCGCACACGGTAATCTCTGTAGTCCTTGACGGGGCCATCCTCCGGCACACTGACGAAGGAGGAATCTGATTCTGATCGCTTCATATTTGACTTGATGTTCTTAGATTGGGCGTCGTCGACGCTATCGCCCTGAGCTTTTGGTGCCATGGTGGAGACAAATGAGATGGAGACAAATGAGAAAGTTTTTGTTTTTGCCGTTATGTGGTTGAATCCAGGTGCGTGTCTGCCAAGGGCACGTGGAACATCCAGTGGAATCTTGAAGTGCGACATCGTGACGTACTATGTATACATTTTTAATGGCGGTATATTACTGAGTCGTAAAACTAAGAATTCATCGAAATTTTTTGATTCCCAATTCCTTTTTCCTCACAATATAATGAAATTCGCGGAGATGGCATGGAAGCTTTTTGACAGATGAGAGAACAAAATTGACATCAGAATACTAAGAACTAAGACATATTAATAATTATCCCATTTTGGATTAGAGATGTCAGCAAGCAATAATTCCAGCAGGCGACAATCAAACGGTGATGTTAACCACAACGACGTTGGCGACAACTCGGGATATGCAACAACTAATACTCTTTGTGCAGCAGAGGCCGGGGTCTCGACGGCCCGACGAAGTGACGAGTCTGACGATGAATTACAAATCCCATCAAAATTTCGCAAAACCATGCTGTCGCCTTCTACTTCGCCTAAAATGACACCATTTTCTGGAGTCCCTCTTTCATCATCCATGGCATCGATAAAATTTTCTATGTCAGATCGAAAAACGGGAGCAGCAGCTGAAAATTTACCTGTCACCAGTGGTAGTAATGAAGTACAGCTTAGCCAGCAATTCAATCCCCGAGAGAGCAGAGTTTCACTTCCCATGGATATGGAAACGGCATTATCGATATTATTTTCCCCCGAACAATCGTCATCGAGTGATGAAAATCTCGAGTACATTACGAATTCCAAAGATGAATACATCACTTTTCGACGAGCCAACCCAAGTGATGCACCTACATTGGCCTCGTTCATACATTTAAGTCAGCGAAAACTCAACATGCAAATCAATCAGCCAAACAGGGCAGAAAAATCCAAAAAAATTGTAGATAATGAATTGGATTCTAAAAAATGCGTAAAAAAAAATAACAACATCCCGGAGAGTGAATCCCTTGATCCATTAGATGATGTAGCAGCACTGGAAATGCGCCTATTATCAGGTCTTGGGTGTAATACTTTTGGGGAAGATTATTATCGTTCTGGGGGCGACGTAAATCGCTCAAATACTCCTTCCATTTTTTCGATTCTGGCGGAGCGCCACTGCTACCGTTCAGTTGAATCAAAAAGGAATGAAAAACAAAGATCAAATGAACAATTGCATGGCCTTGTCGGTGCTGCTCTGTTCTTAATTCGATGGGATGCATCAAATTCTTGTCGATATCTCGATGTCATATACCATCATGTTGATATCCAATATGGAGAATCATCGGATGGCGAATCAACGTGTGACTTACGCTCTCATTGTAAACAGAAAAATGATGTTATTTGGAGGAGGATGATGTTACGGCTTTCATCATTATGTTTGGCCACTGAATGCCAATCGCTCCATTTCTCTTCGGTTGGACGCCCTCATGCAACCAAGTCTGATACTGGAAATTCCTAAACTTCGAAGAGTTGTGGCGAAGTGAAGTTGGGCTGACACTTCTGTGGACGCAAACGAAAGGATCAGTTTGCCGTACGTGCTCCTTCGGCATCATGTATTTATGACAAAGGAATCGTAGTCATCCATTCATCCATTTTTTCTATCCCTATGAGGACATTGACAACGAACAATCAAATAAAGGTTAATGAATACAATATTAACGATGTCGTGTTGTGTTGCTTGTAGGCATCATGTGAAGAAAATAATAGTTGAATTGTGTTCTATACAAGTCATGTTATATCCCTCCGTTTTCCAGCTCCATGACCAAACTCCATGTTTCGAGCGTCCGGAATATCACCATCGAAAGTAAACCCACGAAAAGTCTTCTCATTCAACTCAGACTCGCTAATCGGTGGACCTGCCTCTTGCTGCTTCTTCTCAAAATCTTCTGTCTCCACGGGCATACGTCGGAATGTATCATCGAAGTTTGCAGTCGCTACATCTAATGCTTCTGCAGTTATAAGTCCCATGGTGGCACTTTCGAACGAAGGTCCAGCGCTGTGCCATCCTCCGGCTGATCTATCACTCTCTATGACCATACTGTTATTCCTGCTCTGAAACTGTCTCCAACCTTCACATGGTCGGATGGGCGCGCCAATCATACGTGCTCTCAGCGCCTCAAAATTTATTCTTCTGTAGAAGAATTCATGACGCATGGCACTTCGCAATCCCAATACACCGAGCCGAAGACGTGGATCTCTCTCTAGTAATCCTGAAATGCAAGCTTTGGAATGGGGACTGAATTGGATGTCATTCGGAAAGATCAAGGGGGCACTTCGCAGACGCCGAAAGAGCTTTGATCTGTCGGTAGTATACCAAGGTGGAAGTCCTGTCATCATTTCAAAGAGAATCATTCCTAGCCCCCAATAATCTACGCAAAATCCATGACCGGTTTGATTCAACACCTCCGGAGCCATGTACTCTGGAGTTCCACACATAGACTTCGCTCCTTGCGTAGGATGCTGAATCCCATCCTTCGCTAATCCAAAGTCACCTAGTTTCACGTGCCCATCGGCATCCAATAAAACATTCTCCGGCTTCAAATCTCTATAAATAATCCCATGTTTGTGGCAATGTCCCAGAGCCAACAGAAGCTCTGCTGCATAAAACCTTGCCACAGGTTCTTGAAAACGCCGATAACGAGAAAGGTGGAAAAATAACTCTCCACCGGGGCAATAATCGAGAACCAAATATAGCTTTTCAGTATTTTGGAATGCGTAGTAAAGTTTCATGATAAATGGATGATCTAGCTTGGACAGAACTTTGCGTTCTGTTTTTGTTCGTTCTATTTGTCTCCTACGGACGAGGTGGGATTTGCGAAGGATTTTCATGGCATAGAGGCCTCCTTGGCTAAGTCCATATCGTTTTTGAACTAAAACCACCTGAAAGAAAATTTTCATAATCCATTGAACGTATAAGGGGGCAAGTCAGCGTGATGATCAAAAAGTGTTTTGAAACAGACAGGAAAATCGAATCCGCCAACTTTAAATTGGACTTCTGACGTCTTACCCTCCCGAAAGAACCCCGTCCCAAGACCCGCAAAGCGGGATTAAACATATCCACACAGGGTTTCTCCGTGTCAACTTCGCCAACATCGCCTGCGCCGACCCTCGCATCCAACTCCCAATAATTACCATCTCCTTGCAACAATTTATCCGCTTCTCGACTCAACCTCGCATCTTCTTCAAGTTCCTGCTGGTTCATTGGTTTGGAAGGACTGAAGGCATGTTGGGTGTGGGTGTATTGGACTACGGGTGTGTGAATTGGTTGCTGAGAGGTAGAAGTTGCCGACGTAGCCGGATGAGTTGTGGTTCCGAAAGGTGCCAATGCGGACGTTTGGACAGAAGTGACAGGGTGTCCATTATTGATGGCATCGGGTCGATAGTTGGGAAGTGCAGATTGCCCCAAGGTTGAGGATTCTAGCGAGGGGACCATGGGCGCAGTTCCAGTTCTAACCGTTGCGGCAGCCCCAACAGTAGATGGCCCTCCTGGCTGCTGATATTGCTGCTGAAATCGGTGCTGTTGTTGTTGCTGCTGCTGTTGCAGGTGCTGCAAGGATCTCTGCTGTGGAGCCACAACCAGCCCAGCGCCCTGCAGAGAGTCTTCTCCCAATTCCTCATCTTCACTCTCTTCGTCAGACTCATCATCATCTTCCCAGGCATTCTCCCAATCATTCTCATCGTTATTTTCCATCTCTTTCATTGCCAGTGCCCTCGGACTGGGAGGAGTTTGTGCTTCAGTCAAGACTAGGTTGCTCATTCCTTGGACTAAAGCTGCAGCATGAGTTTTTCCAATAGAGCTGGTGTTTGAGGTGTGTGTCGTCGTGACAGAATTTGCACTGGAATGGGGGGATTTGTCTCCTTCTGAAGTGTACATCACGTTGACAAAAGTTTGGCCTGTGATTTTCCCAGAGTGGGTAAAATTGTTGGCATACATTTGTTCCTGTTGTCTCTGCTGCTGCTGCGATTGCTGGTGTTGCATCTGCTGCTGACGTGACTGTGGTTGTTGTTGTGGTTGATGTTGCTGTTGCTGCTTAAGCAAGGCTTGCTGTCGCGCTTTGGACAACGGAGACAAATCCCCGTAATGTGGAGAAAATGGTGAATAATTACTATGAGAATAATTACTATTGCTTTGACCATGGTCGTTGAATGGGGGTCCATTAGGTGGAAAAAATTGTTGTTGCTCCTTGGCATAGTAATTTTGTTGATCATTTTGCTGTTGTTGGTTCTGAAGCACTTGTTGTTGTAGTCGTTGTTGTTGTTGTTGTTGTTGTTGGTGGTGGTGGTTTTGTTGTTGTTGTTGTTGCAGCTGCTGGTGCTGCTGCTGCTGTTGTTGCTGTTTCAACTGCAGATCCTGTTGGTAATGTTGAGATTGCTGATTATGCTGCTGATTCATAGGGCTACTACGCCCAAACCTCTTGGAGGAAGACTGAGCTGAATTCCCCATTCGTTGAATCATGGACGTTAATCCTGCCCTGCTCATTATCGATGAGGATGACGACGAACTTTGGGGGATTTGTGGTGTTTGAGCGGTTTGTAACTGCTCGTGCTGAGCCGAGTGCATTTGTTGTGAGGCGGCGCCTTGATTCGCCGCGTTTACTGCACGTGGTGGCTGTGCTGGGTGTGTCGGGTGGGATTGATGCGATGACTGCGGCCGTTGATTCTGCTGGTTCGGGTGGTGCTGTGGCGCGATCGGTGGCCTTCCCACTTCTGAAGACCCTCCAACCCCAGAGGGATGCAAACCACCATTGTTACCATCCAATGTCACGCCTCCAGCATGGTCACCTCGAAATGACTGCTGAAAATTAGTTGAGTTGAGTTCTTCATTTCCGCCTCTTTGCGGGACGGAGGCTTCCTGGCCCATGGCTTCAATCTTGGTTGTGATGGCGTTGCTGCTAGTAGATATGGACCACCGAACGAAGCGACATAAAATTGGTGGAAAGGGTGACCACTTTTGTCGGTATCGACTTGTTGTTGCAGTGGTCAATCACGGTGAATGATTCAGCTCAACAAGAGTAGTAATCCTGGAACGATGCGGGTCGTCCCGCGATCGCTACTCTCTCTATAAAAAGGTTTTGTAGAGAGAGAAAAAAGCTGCGGAAGGAGGATAGGTATCGAGGAGGTATTTGAACAAGTGAGACTGAGTTTAGAGGGAGTCAGTGATCCTGAGTCTGGTATGGTAACCTACGTACCTTTTTAGTGAATCACGTTTTTGTGTAACAAAGCCTCTATTGTAAAAAGGTGCGTGCTCTCTCCCCCTCATAAGGAATCTCGATTTTCAAGTATTAGTCCCTTCCTCTCTATAATAAAACCATTCTAATCGGAAGTAGGAATTGGTAATACTTGGATTTGAATAACCTCCTTTGAAATCAATATTGCTACTTTCTTATCAGTCAAATCTATAGTATCGTACTTGATACATTATGTACGACAGACAATAATCAATCAATTAAGCCCTGAGTTCCAATGGCAATGATTTTTATGCGCGGCGCACTCCCGCGGAGAAAGGGTGAGTCTTGTGATTAGTTTTCCCCTTTTTGTTATCACCCCTTACCAGATCGGTGATATCTTCTTATATCTCTCACATATGAACATTGTAAACATGTTGCTAATCTAGTGTCTTCCTAAGATTGGGAGGGGAGAGGAGAAAGCTTCCCTCAACACTCATCATTTTCTTCTGATTTGGCTTTGTTTGGTTTGGTTTGCTTTGCTTTGCTTTGCTTTGCTTTGCTTT
>JALLPE010000173.1:0-22075 GCA_036940025.1 Conticribra weissflogii
TTTTCATTACTCTCATTTTGCTCATTGCAGGTTGCAATCTGCTGGTTGTAGATGTCGCAAATCTGCTGGAAGAATTGATTTTCTTTTTGCAATGTTCTGATGATTGGGTCAGCACTGACACAGATGAAAGCCTTTGCAAGAAATAAAATTTCTTGTTTACTGAAGCAAGTGCCTCTACCTTTTGAAAAAATTTTAATGACAATGGGATATTGGAAGGTGAAGATTTCAAAGCACCCTAAAACTTGGTCGGAGAAGTGCGCAGTGACTTTTGTGCACAATCTACTTGGACTGATGGAGTAGTGTTGTCATCAGGGTGCGTAGTGATGGTGGGGGAGGGGGGTTGTTGAGGGGGGTGTGGAATCCTCATCCCCTGTCCCAAAACCCTGGATTTTTGATACAGTTGGTTCCATGGCTGATTTTGTGTTGATGTGTTTACAACAACACTATTTTTGTGGCTTAATTATGTCTCTGTAGAATACGTAGAAACATACCATGGGGGGAAAGTAGATCAGTCGATCTATTTCCCTTCGATATCAATCAGAATGATGAAAATATATTCATCGATCTATTTTTTTTTGGATTTTTTAGAAATAGATCTCACGTCTGCACCCTCATTTTTGATGAAAAAATAGCTTTTTACCTTTCTGAGCCAAAATCTCAAAATAGCTTTCAGGATAGCTCTCAACGTCTGCCAATAGTCTTATGGTGTATGAGCCAATTGCTGGTACTGCCATGGGTGGTAGATCCAACACAATAACTAAGAAGTGAATGGACCTCGTGTTGTTCACATACCCGTCATTCTCATCCATTGCCGACCATGACGCCTCCTCGGCGATGTCTCTCAGCCTTCTTCTACGAGCGCCTCTCGTCTACGCACCTCCTCGGAGTGCGCCCTCATTCTGTACAAGAGCTTATTGCAAGAGATGAGTCGTCGACAACTGCCATCGGGGTATCCACAAACATCGCACACACCAAACGTTGTTATCATGGCACCCATCGCAATTGGAGCGGCAAAACAACTAAAAATAACAGCCCGTCGAAAGAAGAAGCACCATTTGATCGTCACGCCAAATGGAGGCAACGTACGCGCGCGGCGGAATCATGTCGGAATTATTACAACAATTTAATCCAGGCGTCTACATCTCCCGACAATAATAAAAGAGAGAAACCTACTCTCCCTTACGACTACTTTCACAAAGAAGTCGCAAACAGACTGGTTGAACGACTTGATGATATTTGCGTTAGGGAAGAGGGTTTTCCTCTAGCTTTAGAAATCGGTGCAGGTGCTGGGTTTGTTCACGATGCCATTGTTTCTGATTCTACTTTGTATTCAGATATTGACATTGGTGATGGGGATGATGAGCTATCTCTTATGGAAAAGGAATATTTTGGAGGGAGGGGTGGGATACGAAAGCTGGTGCAGTTGGATTCTTGTTCGGGAATGCTTCATAGAGATGACATGTTTCTTGAACTTTCTGCCGAACAAGTGAGCGATGGCGACAGGAAAAATTCTTCCATGTGCGAAACGTACAAATTGGTGGCGGAAGAGGAACAACCACTACCTTTTCCTGATGGGACTTTTGATCTTGTCATTAGCTCCATGGCCTTTCATTGGATAAATGATTTGCCTCGTCTGTTGACGGAAATCAAGGTGTGTAGCTATGATTTTCTTGTGTGCTGGTTGCTAATTATCATTGTGACAATTTTTTTCATTGAATATCAATCCAACTCTCTCGAAATCGTCATCGAAACCGAAAAAAAAACATCAAATGGGAAATTTTTTTTTCCGGGTAAATAACAGCGGACACTCAAACCAGATGGGTGCCTCCTCTTCGCACTTCCAGGTGGAAACACCCTTCCTGAACTCCGCTCTTCCCTCATCCTCGCCGAACTCGAACGCACCGGTGGCGTGTCCACCCACGTCGGTCCCTACATGGACATTTCCGACGTGGGATCCTTACTTACCGGGACGGGTTTTCGTTTGCCGACAATTGACGTGGATGAAATTCAGATTGGTTACCCAAACATGATGGTGTTGATGGAACATTTGGGTAGGATGGGAGAGGGAAATGCGAGTGTGAATCGGAGGGATAGGGTCGGACTGGGGACTTTTTTGGGGGGTGCTTGTATGTATAGGGAGTTGTATCCCGTGGAGAGTCAGGATGAATGGGAGGATAGATACAAGAGCGATGGCACGTGTGAGAGTGAGAGAGAAGAGGGAGTGGTGGCATCTGCGCAAATTATATACGGGATTGCGTGGAAAGAGCATGAATCGCAACAGAAACCATTGGAAAGGGGCAGTGCCACTCGAAAAATGTCCGAAATTTCCGTGACTACAACATCTGGAGGGGACTAGAAGTTGTGCGATACTTGTCAACGATTGTAGACAATATTTCGTTTTGAATGACCTCATAAACAGAATTCAATTTATTATTACAACTTTCATTTATATACAAGATAATGCCGCAGGGTTGTAGAGCAACAAAACCTCGACACCCACCAATTGCCCATATTGCTCTAATCGCCAACGTTCGGCGCCAAGGCCAAAATAGTGAACCGGACCTCCTCTACATCTGCTTTCATCCACTCCTGAATAACGGCACACGCATCCTTTAACAAATCATTTTGTGAAGTCTTTCCATATCGAATTGGGCCATCCTTCACCCTACCATCCAATTCGTACAAATACCCATTCACATGAACAAAGGTGGCATAGTGCACATCCACATCTTCATCGTCATCGTCGGTTTGATTAGAAATTTGGTTGGAAGCATATTGTTTCGCGGCATCACGGTGATATTGTTCGATTGCATGATCGTTTTCGAGTATTTTACCTTTCTCGAGAGGTGTTGGGGTTAATGAAGACCGTTGAAAGTGATTTTGGAGCCATGAGTTTCGTTGAAGGGCTGTTTCTATGGTGGGTATGGGGGAGTTCGCGATGGCGTGCAAAATTGCTTAATTGGTCAAACGTATTTTTCGACATTTTGATTGGCGTGATTTCATTTTTTCATTTCATTTCATATCATTCCATTTCATTTCATGTTATGCGTTTGGTGTCAGTGAAAGAACGGACGAGTGAAAATCTGTAAAATTAAAATGAAATCACGCATAAAATACATAACAATGTAGATCGTGTACTAACCAAAAGTCCCGCATGCATTGCGTATCCTTTGCTTTGCATACCACACACTCCCCGCATGGTTACAATTACTTTCCATTCCATTGTCATCGATTTTGCAATCAATTCCACCCTCGACATATTTCTCCAAGCGTTGCCTATGAATCTTGGTTCGCCTTTTCATGACCTTACCCCCCACGGGAAAAAGCGCCACCACGGCACAAACCGGCTGGGGGATCATATCCAATGCCCAGTCTTCGGTGCTCAATACATCGAAGAAGGAATATTTAGAGATATCAACCCCCAAGGTGGACATGTAGCGGTTGAGAATCGCTGGGTTGGATTCAAGCGGGATCCATGATTTTTCAATATCTTGCGTGACTTGCGACACTGAGGCGGCTGAACCTTGTCCTCTTGCAACGTTATCGGACTTCATAATGGACGGATGAGAGTAGTTTGCTGTGTGGAATGGATGATGATTTGGCGGTGTCGAAGGTATGCATTCGGTGCAGGAAAATGGCAAGATTGTTGACGAAAATCCGACGCCCATTGTAAATAAAATATCAATTCCTTAATGGACACGACTACGGGCCAGTGGCATCATCATCGCCTTTGTCTCAGAAGTTTGGTATTGTGATTTATTTTACGAAAAACGTCTCGATCACCGTCGCTGTCAAAAAATTTGCGAACTAAGAGATGTCGTGTGTTGTTGGTGGGTGGAAGTGATATCTTGGTGAATATCAATCATCACCCTGCGATAGTTATATGATATTGTACAATACCTAGCATGCCAGTGTACCATGACTACAATTTTCTTTATTACGGCTCTTCGAGTTTCCAACTTTTTCCAGCTCTGTCGATAGATGTATGGTACATTATAATAGACACGGTATAGTACTAAAATCCGATACATTTTAGATTTTACCAAAAATAAAATTATTTGATTGTGTGTTCTTTTCTTCTAAAAAAATCGTCATTTTATATATTTTCATGAGACCAATTCGGATTGTTGTCATTTTCAAAACATATCAATGCCAGCACACGGAAGACTTCTAATGAATTGTATGATCAATTGTAGTACCTCCCCTTTCTTTCATCTTCTTCTCCTCCGCATGATAATCGGCGCATCATGTCTTACAACGTCATGGATTCCTCCACATCGCAATCTGAAACCAACAACCGAAGCATGACCTGCAACCTTTACCAATCAAAACTTCAAACCTACATCCCCAATTCTTTTCAGCCTCTCTTCTGCTCTCATCGGAGTGATGGTACAGTCAAAAACACATCATCGCGATCATGGTCCCTCGGGTACTTCAGCCACACCCTCTTTGTCAGCGCCACCACCGCCATCAACACCAGTCTCGTCCTCGCTGGCGTGTTCCTCTGGATGGTCAATCGTCAATTCCACTTCAAGAAAAAGCACAGTTACGATGACAAACCGCTGCAGCCTCTGCGACCGTTGAGAAAGGCGGGGAAGAGGATTCAAAAGGGGGGAGAGATGGCGAGGAGGCGGATTGGTAGGAGGTTGAAGAGGAGGCAACATCAGCAGCAACAGAAATTAGATAGGGAAGAAGCGCAAATGAAAGAGGAAGAAGAATTGAGGAGAGTGCAGAGTCAGAAATCTATGCAGTCCTTTTTGCAAGATATTGAAGAAGAGGATGATGAGGATGATGATAACCAGTTTGTTATTTCCAAAGAAGAAAAAGTTAAAGATTATGGATTTGATATCATGGAGACACACGTGGAAGAAGGACCCATCACCAATAACAAAACGGCGTCATGCAACATAGACGAAAACAGTAGCAACAAACTCAAGAAGAAGAAGGGGACTAAAGATCTTCTTCAATTGGCATCCAAAATTGAAGTCTTTTCCTACCTGAGCCCAGAAGCTCTGGCAGACATTTTGGAATACGTGGAATATGTTGACTTCGAAAATGTTGGAGATATCATCTTTGATACGGATTCTTTGGACGGGTCAATGTACGCTGTGGTTGCTGGTGAGGTTTCTATGAGTTTGTCAATACAACACGGTAGTATTGGTGGTAATAATGATGATGGAATCAAATCTTCTTCTACAAACAACAGTAGACATTCGTCGTATCGTTCAGGGAGCAGTGACAATGACCCATCGTCGTCATCCGAATCGCTTTCATCCCCAAATTTTTCCTTCCAAGCAGGTCCAGGCGAAGTCATCACATCCGTCTTCAGCGTTATTACCAGTTTGATCCGCGAATATCGATTGCAAGCGGCCTTCCTCTCCTCTCCCTTCCCCAGCGTTCTACTGCCTGAGAATAATTCTTGTGGTGGCGGAAACGGCGATGATTACGACCCCTCCGCCATTGTTATACCGCCGGGAATCGACGTTCAAGCCAAAGTCTCTGCGCCGAATACACGCCTCCTTCGGATTCCATCTCGGTGCTTCGTGGCTATTTTGGAAAAGTTTCCGACCGACGTTCATAGGATTACCCAGACCATTGTTGCGAGAATGCAAAGGGTGACGATTCAGACATTGGTCAGATTTTTGGGTTTGGACGCCAGTATTTTGGGTTTAACGGTGCATAACAAGCACAAGGGACAAATTCCAGAAAGAATGCCGAGGAAGTCGTCGGAATGGAAGAAATTAGAGACTTCGTTGAAGGATAATGGTTTTGAAACATATGAGTCAGAGCAGAAGCTATTGGACGAGGCATTATCGGCAGCGGCTTGTCAATTGGGTTTTGCATCAGGCCATGGCGACCTGCTTCGGGAGGGTTCTACGATTGTAAAGTCGCCGCCAGGATCTGAAATTTTTCGAACTGGAGAGTCCACAGATGCAATTTACTTGGTTGTGAGAGGCTCTTTGGAAGTGGGAATGGACAAGAGCAGTGATATGATTAAGTCAGAAGCATTCTTTTCCAATCAAAATGATGAGAGAATCATGGCGAAAAGAAATAAACTGGTTTCTGCCACTAATAATTCTCTTCGGCTCAAAACCAATGTCGATTCCGATATGAAGCTTTTGTTTCGTTCAGGATCCGGATCCTTCGTCGGGTTGTTCTCCGTTTTTACGCACGATGCTAGCTTGATTACTGTTCGAAATCCTGTCAATGCCGAGGGTGATGCCATATTGCTACGAATTCCTGCCATGACATTCGAGAATGTTGTGTCGAAGCATCCTCGTGCCTTGATCTACTGCCTTTTGGATATTATTGATACCATTGGGGATGGCGCGAGTCTTTGCGTCTCTCCGCCTATGTATCTCCTTGATTGGACGTTGGACTGGATGCATGTCGAAGCTGGAGAAAACATTGCCATCCGTGGTGATCCTTGTGACTCCATGTTTGTCGTGCTCAACGGTCGCCTACGCACGGAAAATCCTAAGGAGAATCCAGAATTCAAATCTGATTCCTGTAAGAAACAGTTGGAGCAAGAGTCTTTCGGTCGCGGTGCGACAATCGGAGAATTGGAGGCTCTAACTGAAAGCAATTGGGAACAAAATGTGTTTGCTGTGCGACACAGCGAATTGGCTCGAGTGCCCATGTCGCTGCTGACTATTCTGATGGAAATTTTTCCATCTGCAGGCGTGCATTTTGCCAAGGTCGTTGCTAACCATGTTCGGGAAAGGACACGGAACTCTCTCCCGTCGTTGCTGCCCAGTTATAATCTTTCTATATCTACAATTGCCGTTGTACCACTTAGTGAGGAAATTGATCTTTCAGAATTTTGCATGAATCTATCAAGTTCATTAAAGTCCATTGCACCGACCAAACATTTGACAAAAACTGAAGTGAGAATGAGGGTTGGCCACGAGCTTTTTAAGTACAAAAATAGTATTCTTCAAGTCAAAATGACGGTGAGTTCATAACACTATGTCTGGATAACAGTTGGCATAAGTTTCACCTTCTTTTTTGTTTGTCCAACGAACATTTCCAGAGAATCCTAGGTGACATAGAGGAAAACAACAGGTTGGTGGTGTACGAAGCAGACATGAAGTATACATGGTGGACCAAGCTATCCATTCAACAAGCCGACTGCGTACTCATACTAGTTGACTCCAAATACCCACCGCAGCCAAAGCGGGTCGAAGAGTGCATCAAATGGGCTCATAAATTCAAGAGTGTCAAGGTTGAAATGGTTGTGGTTCAGTCTTCCTTAGCTCAAGAAATGTCACTCGCTGGAGAGCACGCGAGCGATGATGTTAACAATTGGAGTGAAAGCAGACCTTGGATAACGAAGCACCATCTTTGCCGTATGCCTTTTTCCGAACATCTGAAGGATATTGAACGAATGTGTCGGCGTGTAACTGGGCAATCAATTGGACTGGCTCTCGGGGGTGGAGGCGCAAGGGGCCTTGCACACCTCGGAGTCATAAAGGCACTGAATGAGATAGGTGTTCCTGTAGACATCGTTGGTGGCACTAGTCAAGGCGCGTTTGTTGGTGCACTTTTGGTGAGAAATTGCACAGTTGCCAGTGCGTTTTCATATTTTTTCTACCACGGATTTTATAGGCCGAAATATCTCGTTACACAATATCTAATTCTCGTTTTCTTTGAAAGGCGAAAAATCCTGATGATTTGAAAGAGCTAGAAAAGTCGTTACGGAAAATGGCAGCTAACATGGCAAGTGTGAAGGAGAAGTTACTTGACTTGACATTCCCATTGACATCATTCTTCTCAGGACATCGATTCAATAGAGGAATCCAAGAATGTATTGGTGATGTTCGCATCCAAGATCTTGTTTTGAACTTCTTTTGTGTCAGTGTAGATTTAAGGTGGGTGCATGTTGCCCGAGTCTGATATTTTTAGAGCATTTCTTCCTCACATCATTTCACTGTTTCCTCCAGAAATTCACGTCAAGTTGTACACACAAAAGGATTGGCGTGGAAATATGTTCGCGCATCTATGTCACTGTCAGGATATCTTCCTCCGATATCTGAAAACAAATCTCTATTGGTAGACGGGGGGTACATGAATGTTGTACCGGGAGATGTTATGGCTGAATTCGGTGCTAAAAAAGTGATTGCCGTGGATGTTGCCAACGTAAGAGTTGCTGATTACTATGAATACGGTGCGTCTTTGTCGGGGTTGTGGTTGCTCTACAACAGTTGGAACCCGTAAGTACGCGCAACGCATGATGTGTGTTTGAGGTTTGACCCCTGGTATGGTATTGTCTATAACACTCTCCCGATTTGATTTTGCAGTTTCGTACAAACCGTCAAAGTACCCAGTATGGGTGATTTGAATGAGATGCTGTCATGGGTATCATCGGAACGCCTAAGAAAGAAGATAATGACACAGGTAAGTTCACGTTAAACTTGGTTCTCCCGATGAAATTGCGCGTACTACAGCTAATTAAAATCTGTCCGGCTTTGAAAATCAGGTTGACTTATTTTTAAGTCCTCCTGTTCAAGACTTCGGAACTTTGGAATATGATAAGTTCGATGAAATAGTTCAGATTGGATACGAATACGCCAAGCCAATCGTAGAAGCGTGGGCCAAGAAGAATGGTTTCGATTTCGTTAGTAAGACATAAAAATATAAATTACTATGTGCATTAGCTGTGATTTCGTTTTATTAATCTTGAGAAATAACAGCAAGAAAAGGTCTTGGAACAAACAATAAAATGATTTCGAATGATTTCGCGATATCATCAAAGGTTCTTATTCATGGAGAAGCGCACTAAACAATCATAAGTGTCAGAATGAAGTGCAACGTTTCGTATCACTTTTCCTTCTGCTTCCAATTTCTCACAAACATCCGCTGCGAAGGAGGGCAATGAATAGTCTACAGAGCCGTCCATAAAACGAACAAAGTATGTCCCTGCAACGCCTAATGAAACCTCACATGGAGCAGCTGCCTCAGCCCGTATTACACCGACGTTGGGCCCTTTTGTGACGGGAGATCGCCGGTTCGGCACATCTATAATGCCAGATGATACAGCAAATCTAGTTAATTCATATCTCTCCATTAAAACATCATGCAAACCTTGTGGAATGTTTCTCCAAGCAACTGACCCATCTTTTCCAATCACAATCCAGGATGATTTTCTAGCGAATGGAGAAGTTGGATTTCCGAATGCTATCCGATGAACATCCATCTCCATCAAGATTTCATGTAGGATTTCATCCTCCTCACCGTTGGCATTTTGAGTCCCCCACCAACATTCCCCACTGTCGAATTCGGCATAATAGCAACAGCCATCACCTCTGGTGCCGTTCAAATTAGTCCCTTCTCTATCTGTGTAAGAAGAGCCAGTAGAGAGATATTTCAGAGACCGCGGATCTCTTCTTTCGCGAGAGAGACGTAATTCAAGGCGCAGAGGCAGAGGTCCCCTGTGATGTGCCTTCTCCCCGTCAAATTTAAGGAAATATGTTGTGCCCGGAGCAGTGCTCGATAGAGACTGTTGCCCTTTGGACAACAAAGAATCTTGGCTCTGTTCGTGATGAATTGTTGAATCGCCATCGATGACGGGATTACAATGACCCGTGATCCCAACGTATCTCACCCATTCGGCCCCATTCCTGATGAAAGTAGTGGAACCCTCGACTCGTAGCAACGGTTGCCTTCCCATAACTCTCCGAGACATTGCTTTCCCTCTGTTCATGTAGCATCGTCCGATCAAGGCATTCTTGGCACCAATATCGGCCATCAAGATTGCCAATCCTACTCCACGTTGATGTCGAAGTGTCTTCTCAATCGATTTCGGCAATATTGATGACTTTTTCCTAGATAGAAACGTGCTCTGACTCCTCAGCTCGTCTTGAGAAGAAGGCAGAGCTATATCTTCAAGCCAAGTAAATGGCAACGACTTCAAATCTTTAATCTTCAAGAACTTAAAATTTCTCTTCATTGACTGGTAGGAATGACATTTCTTTGCATGTTTGTTGCCTATTTCATTGAAGTTGCGTTCCAGCTCCATTCGATCCTTTTCTAATGCATTTATTTCTTGGTTCAAACAATGGTATTCATCTTGTATGGCATCGTATTCGTAAAGTTGAGGGTGCTCGTGCTGAAGAATGTGAATTGCTGTGAGTTGATCAACTGTCCCGGGTAGCATTTCTTCCGTTAACTTCTCCTGATCGGATTCGGCCGAGTCTGCCAGAGAGTGCAGGCCATGCAAAACCCTGTGCCACCCATTTCTTCCGATTCCATTATAGATAGTTATGTCTTCATCTTCATCATCATCATCATCCTTCTCCTCGTCGTCCTCCTCCGTTGAGGTCCCTACAGCCTCCTTATTTAATAAGATGCCTGCCATCTTCTCCGATTCATCGTCGCAATTGCCATATGGAACATGAAATATTCCTTCCCCGCCCCTTGTGGAAAACCCACATCTGTAAACACTCTCTGGATCCATCACGACAAAACCAGGAGACTCGATTTCTACCTGTCCATCGTCGTCATAAATACAACTGACTTCGACTGCATGGCGACGACGATTTTGCAGTTCACTAGTTTCTCTTTGAAGGAATTGCTGTTGCATCGTACTTTGCTCGTTGGTTTTAATGGTTGAAGATGTAAATTGCGTCGTGCTCCTACTGCTTGCAGTGTTGTCAATGCTTTTGCTTTGTTTGCAAAGGATTGTTTGAATTTCTGAGGATGATGACCCAACAGGACGATTGTGGAGTGGAGGGCGGCTGTTTTTGCTGCTATCAACATTGTTCTTTGCTGTTAAGTTCCGAGTTCCTTTTTTGCGACTATTTCTAAAGGTGCTTGCTCTGCTATTTTGGGTGCGGAAAGAATTGGAATTTGTTTCTTTCTCGTTGATATCATAAGAATCATTTATGTTTCGCGAAAAATTCCTTTTGGAAGATGCATTGCCAGATGATTGTGACACTTTCGCACCAGTCTTCATCTCATCCATTGCTTTTCCGTCAGTGTTATTTGTTGCAATAGATGCACTCTTCTTGGTTTCACCTATTTCTTCTTCAGCTGGCGCAGATATTCCTTCAAGCTCTTTTTTCCATGGTGATCTAAATGATCTATTAACAACTTGATAGCCATCTTCTCCTTCATATGACATATCTACATTCGGGTCAGCATTTCTTGTGACATTCTGCTGTCGTCTGGAATTGAGACTCGCATGCTTCTGAAGTCTCTGACGACGCATCTGTTTGCCAACTGGACTCTCGCTCGATTCTGGGGGAGTATAGAGACCGGAGCTTTTCAGCTCTCGTGTCCCTCGGCGACGGTGGGATCCAGGAGAATTACATTCT
Organism: Conticribra weissflogii; assembly: GCA_036940025.1. Classification (NCBI taxonomy): domain Eukaryota; phylum Bacillariophyta; class Thalassiosirophyceae; order Thalassiosirales; family Thalassiosiraceae; genus Conticribra; species Conticribra weissflogii. Next base: position 11,316 of record JALLPE010000173.1, read on the forward strand.
TGGTCACTCGATTGTATGTTCTTGGCCCGATTGGCATTGTGAGGGCGGCGGTCGCGACGGCTGGAGGGGTTTGGTTTCATTTCCTCCGCTATTATCTATGGCATTGAAAATGGTTTGCTCTTTCTCCGCCACCTTGAAATGAACGAGCACATTTTAATCGCTTTCCACTCCAACTAGCACTTCGGGCAGATCTTGTCCCAATTTATAGATCCTTACCGAGGAAGGCTAGTGCATACCGTTGGTGCTGCTTGGTGAGTACGAGATAATGACTGATGACTATGGGCTCAAAATGAAGAGTTGAACATTCGCTTCCGCGTCAATTTCCGGTCCCCAGTGCCCCAGTGTTATGTTCTTTACCTTCTACTCTTAGCTTCGGATGTTTTCCTTTCCGAAAGGTTCAGCATTGTAAATATTATAGTATATGAGAATCGAAATAAAAATTCTTCATGACTAGATATCAATCATTTTGAAACTCGTTCGTAATCAGAAAGGATGATGAAATTCATTACGCCAAATTTCAAATGTCAGCAAGACGGCATTAGGTTTGGAATAAGACGATGGTTTCAAAAATGGCTTTTGCAAAGGATGCAAGGACGGAACAAAAAATAATTATGAGCGAAAGAAGGAATACATATATGTTTTCTTGAGTGAGGATATTTTTAAAAAATAGAAAAATTCATTTCTCTCTTTTTGCCTATCTTGCATACCTATTTTAACATTGTCTTATTTTATTAGTGCAACAAAAGCATTGGCACTAGAATGATCCCTACTAAAAGGATGCTTTCGACATGCGTTATGAGGAAAGAGATAAAACTCGAGCAAAAATAATAATTTTGTCCTGCTCCCTCGTTTGATCAAAAACGTGTAAACAAGAAGTCAAAATATGAAGAGTATATAGTGTCTCTAAAAATGTGGTCAAGTGTAGGTGAGTAAGTTCAAGTCAGGAACGCGTGTGAAATGGCTAACAAAAACATCATTTTTTAAAGTTACATTGTATATGAATATTGTCCAAATATGGTTGGGCTGACATTTGTATAAACTTTCAATGTGTTGAAGTGGTGATATCGGGATTCTCAAAATCACGCAACAAACATACGCCACCTGAATATTTGGTATCACCAATGAAACCGTGTGCTGACGAATCCTCGACCATTGGCCATCCTCCTTCGTCGAACATGGGTACGTCATCATATTGAGCAGGGGTACCGATGGTAAGCTGTGAGCAAATCAAGGCGAGCCGATGCTCGATGATGTTTGGAGTCGGGTATTGTTTTGCATGAATCTGCACCCAAGCTTCCAAGTCTTCATTGGATGAGTTGTTCAAAAAGCTCGACGGGAGTGCCGGCTTCTCCCCGTTAACTCCGTTGATAAATATATCTCGAATGTGCTTTTCTATCAGCGGATGAAGTGAAACGGGTAATTCTGACACTAGCGATGTTAACCCCAGAAGAGCGGCATGAACGAGCAAAAGTAAATCATGTATCCAAGGACACCACCATACTGGAACACCTGTCATGTGTCTCCGCATAACAGGTCCGTGAAGAAAGTCCATCAACTTTTGTAACGGGATACCACCACCTGCAATGAACCGTATTGATTCCATGAGCTTTTTCCTTCGAAGGATGATGAATGCATTTGCCATAGCTTCTTCTGAATGATCTTCAAATGGAATGAATGGATCTGGTATTCTGCTCAACGTATTTTTAGATGCGCGACTAAGGTACAAATCCGTCTTTCCTTCAATTGAGGCAGTCTTCGCTTGTTCACTAGACAACATAACGCAAAGCTGGAGGCAGTGAGGTAATAGTGAATTTTGAATGTATTTTGTTGCAGATTGTTCCTTCCCCAACCAGTCGAATTCTGACGTCTTGGAAGAATACCTGCATACATCATTCATTGATATAAAATGAATCCTAGAATCGGGTGAGAGATTTTGAAGGTATGGATTTTGCTGCAGTTCATCAATAAGCTCAGAACTGAGCTCGCAAAATGTTTTGGATTTGGACAACGAGGGACACCCACACAAGAGTATGGTCGAACAGAGTGATGAACGGATGGCTGTGTCTTCCTTGATAAACTGCCATATGAGTGCTTCGTTGGTTGATACTTCTTTGACATGCATATCCTCACTAGAATCGATGTTCTCGGCAATCTTGTCGATTTTTGAGGCGTCATCTTTTGTCTTGTCCTCTTGCTTGCCACCATTTTCTAATTTGATTTCGTCTTCGGGTTTTAGATGCTCAGTGTTGTTGGGCGCTGTCGTTTCAGTATTTCCAGAAATGGCGCCTTGGCCATTGCCGTTCAGACCAGACTCACTACTTTTTGATGCATCAATTTCAGCCTCTTTCTTCTTCGATTGTTCAGCACAATTCTTTACAACGGATTCTATCACTGAATCATCTGCGAAAAGAATCGCTCCCAAACCAAACCGCGTAACAACTAGTGGGACACAAGGACCGCGTTGATATCTAGATGAATCTGCACCAACAGCTATTCCGGCAAGGTCAGATGAAGCAGCACCGAGGAAATAGTCAGCAGAGTCGTCTTGAGGACGTTTGTCCCCAACTGATAAACCTCCTGCAAAAAGTGCTCTTGTTGGAACTGGATAATTTGGCTCTGCAGCTTTTTTATTTCTATAGAGACGTGCTTGAACTTCTTGGAAAACTTCCCTGCTTTTCGTTGTAGTAGACAGGCAGGGTTCTGGCTCATGACCAGTTGATGTGTTTGTTCCGATCGTAGCTCCCAACGGTTGAGGCGACCGTTTCAGCTGTTGGCTGTTAGTTTCGATGTCATTGACTATGTGCATAAGAAGGTGATCAAGATGGTTGGAGTCCGGTAGGGGCAAAAGGCAATATGGAGCTGAGACTTGGATTTCCCGACCCCCGGGTCCTCTTTTGCTCTCTGTATGATTTGCAACAAGCAATGATACGTCACCAACTGGTTTACGGAATGCTTCTATTGCAGCTTGCTTGAGCCTTGGAAGTGTTACAATATCGTCGTCGTCGAGTTTCTGAGTCTTCGCAAGATATGCAGATTTGATGTCGATGGGAGCGTCGTCTTGGGCGTTCTCGAGGTTTTCAGCCTTTTTCTTCGCCGCAAATACAGCTGCGACAGCTGCATGTGTTTGTTGTTGGAATTTGCGCTTCATAGATATCAGTGCGTTATCAAAAACAACCTTGGCCGCAGTGGCGGCAACCTCGAATCGTCGGAAGGACTCCGCCGCTGAGCGGTTGTACTTCACATATTGGTTTATTCTGTTGACAAAGGGTAGCTGCTCGTCCACTCTCATTGCTTCATAATTACCAAGACCATGAATGAAAGTCCCTACCAAAAGGCCAAGGTCACAGCTTCTATCCCACCATGGAGCCCGAGTAAGAAATGATTCCGAAGCTATTGTCTTGAAACGATGACCTCCGCCTTCGGGAGAAATTAGATTGATCCCAAGAGCATGCATAATCTCTTCGATGGATACGTGACGGGACTTCAAATCAACGTCCAAGGTAGAGTAATCGTTTGTTGGGCATCCTCGTTTCCCCATTTCCTCGTAACCGAGATCTGAAATTTGGAGGATCGTTTTTGAGCAATTAAAATATTTCCGATGTTGCGAAAGGCAAAAGAATCCACGTACCATTAATTATCCGATCGATGGCCTCTTCGATTACACTATTAAGTCTTGACATAAAAGATAAGCGGTGTAAAGATCGAATTGCTACTCCATTTCTAAGCTCAAACACAAATGCAGGTTCCGCAAGTATAAGTGGAATACGAACAAAGGCATCCTGCGATTTCATTCGCATGCTATAACATTCAAAAGCGGTGAGGTGATAAGAGACTGAGATAGACGTGTATCATGAGATGAGACAAAAAAGATAATCTATGGACTTACTGCATACAAAGTGATGCAAGCATGGCCTCACAAATCCAGTTGATTTCAGGACCTTTTCCTATGACCCAAAGCATATTTTGAAGACAGTTTTTCAGAGCTTGCTCAACATCTTGATCGAGACTTTCGCTACAATTGATGTTAGCTAAAAGTGTTGACGCTGCTTGAAGACCAAGTTGATAAACATACGCCCTCGAAAAAACTTCAACGTCTTGAATTGGGAGACTGGTGAAGTTGGATTCCTGTCGAACCTTGCAGAATCGACCGAACCCGAATCGCAAAATCGCATTGATCATTCTTGTGCGTTGCGTAGTATCCCACGCTTGCTTCACTCTTTCGAACAGAGGGTCCTCGTGCTCTGCCCTCTTCAGTGCCCGTTTCCGGTCAGTTTTACGAGAGTTAAACACAATTTTGACCTGCTTCATTCTACGCTCCTTTTCCTCTTGTAAAGCTTTTGCCTTCGCCTCTTGCTTATCTTTCAACATCGTAGCTTTCTTTTCCTTGTCTGGAACCACGTCCATGGTTTTCTTTTCCTGTTGTTGATTTTCTTCGCGAAAGAATATGATATGATTTCATCTTGTAACAAAACTAAAATGGTTCAATGGAAACAAAAGTAGAGAGCGTGACAAAAGCTTTACCTTTCAGTGCATTAGCCTCTTTCCTTTCTTTTTCTTTCTTTTGCCTCTCTTCGCGCGCCTCTTCTTGTTCTAGAAACCTTGCTAACCTTTGCAGCTCTTTCTCTTCCCTCTCTAGCTCCTTTTGACGTGCTATTTCTTCCTGCTTTTTGCGCTCTGCCTCAGCCAGGTCGGCTTGGGGATCAAACGTTTTCACTTGCTTCCTGTTTCGTTTACTGCCGTCACCAATTATAAGCGCTAAGTCTGGATCCATGTCCTCCGGTGGAACTTCCAAGCCAACTGCTTTTGCCCAAAAATCTGGATCGTCGAGATCCACGTCTGTGTGCAAAACATTATGCGCATTTAGCTGTCTTCCTTCCGATCAAAAAGTTTTTGTATGATGTCAATCATGCAGTAATATGTTTACCTTTTCCATCACCATCGCCGGTTGAGGCGACAAAACTAGCCTTGCTAAAACTGCCGAGACCACTACTCAATGATGACGTCGCATTCTCGCCGTAGGTTACTTTTCGAGAACTTTGCTCGAGAAGTTGGTCGATGTCAGTCTCCATGAATTTTTGAGCTTCTTTGTCGTCATCGTCTCTAAAGACGTCATATGCGCCCTTCTTCAACAGCTCGTCGATTTCTTTTGCTTGCTCTTCCCTCTCTGCCTTCGACTTTCTTTTCGATGAACCTTCTTCGGAATTGGCATTTTGCCTTTGAGCAGCCAATACAGCTCGATCCAAACCAAGTTTGAGACTTGCGCTGTGGAACATGTGCATTTCATATGTCTTCGACGTCAATAAACGGTAGACACGGACAGACCTTGTCTGACCAATCCTATGCGCTCGAGCCATTGCTTGGAGATCATTCTAAACATTTCCGAAGAAATGTAAGGTTAGCAAACAGCAAAAGTTGCCGAGCATCAATCGGGCACTGAAGTTATACTCACCTGAGGGTTCCAGTCACTGCCCAACATCATTGACGAGTCAATCAAAGTGAGAAAATGCTACATAATCGAACTTGGGCATAAAAGACATGGTACGAACCTGTCAAATATGATTACTGTATCTGCAACAGTCAAGTTCAACCCTAAACCACCTGCACGAGTGGAGAGCAGCATAACAAACCTTTGGAACGACTCGCGCTTAAAACGATCAACGGCAGCATTCCTGGCGGAAGCAGACGTTGACCCATCTAGCCTCTCATATTTATAGTGCTTTAGCTGCAGCAGCTCTTGCAGTAAATCAAGGACTCGCACCATTTGACTGAAAATGAGAACCTACATAAATAAGGCGGTGTAAATCGTTAGAGAATATCTTTGCCTCTTCTTAACCTCACGAAATAAATTAAGTAAAGAAATGGCGACATACCTTGTGACCGCCACTATGCAATTTTGGAAGCAACTGAATAACGAGCACAATGAATCAATAAATTTTATGTAAAATGGAAAAGATAATCTTCAAAACATTTCCAACATACCTTCGCCAATAAAACAAACTTTCCAGAGCTCTTGACGAGTTGTTCGCCAGTCAGCTTGGCATAGTCGATTGAGCTTTGTCGCCCTGGCTTCTCTGATAACGACTTGTATTCTGATGATGCCGCATCATTGATTATCCTTTCCTCGGCTCCATTTATTAAGAATGGATGCTGGTGTTATGACAATGCCAAGTGCAGTGACAGGTACCGAGGTCCAGGTTAACCAAGATGATTCCGAAACGAATTGGGCAAAGTCACGATTGAACTCACATTACAGCATTTTCTAAGCTCCATCATCACATTCATTAGACTCGGGGCATTGCTCGGCTTGGTCCCTTTGAAAAGGAACGAAGTATTTTTCTCGTAGATAGCCTTATAAAATGTCTTCTGGATAGGAGTGAGGGATACTTCCAGAATAGTCTCCTCTTTTGGCGGAAGAGATTTCTCAACATCTTCTTTCACTCGCCTTAATAGATATGGACGCAATACCGTGTGTAGATTGGATACTTGGTCTGCGTCAGTCAGTTGGCCAAATTTTGCAGTGAAATCATCTTTGGAAGCAAAAGAGACAGGATCGCAAAAATGAAGCAAAGCCCATAACTCTTCTGTTGAATTCTGCAATGGAGTTCCTGTGAGAAGCAGACAGAATTCACGGGGGACAGATGCAAGGTCTTCAAAAAGACGAGATTTCACGTTCTTCAGCCTGTGAGCTTCGTCTACTAGAAGTGCACGCCACCTATGAAGAAACAAGAATATTGTTATCGATTATATTTTGTTCATCACAAATCTCATGTGCTGAAAATTACACACCAAAAAAGACACTCACTTAATCTTGGCCAGGACATTGGCATCTTTCAAAACTACTTCATAGGTCGTGATAAGGATATGAAATTTAGTGATGTGTTTTCGCCGCAAATTCAGAGCATTTGACTTTGATTCAAATTGATCAGTGTAGTAAAATTCTTGATTAACTAAGAAGTTTCTTGAATCCGCGTTGCCATGATAGATTACAACATTCATATCAGGCGCCCACTCCTTGCACTCTGATTCCCATTGGCTGACAAGTGACAGTGGGGCAACAATAAGAAAAGGGCCTCTAATTTTCGCATCGGGTAGCCGCTGCAGAGACTGGAGAAAGCCAATGGATTGAATAGTCTTAAAACAGTCGAGAGCAAAAATTAGTCCTAACCGAAACATACTAAAAAAGCGAAAAGTAATTATGGGATTGAGGCCTACCTTTCCAAGACCCATTTCGTCTGCCAAAATACATGATCTTTGATTGTACCAATTCCAAAGAAGCCAATTAACACCCTCGAGCTGATATGCGCGGAGCCTCATCTCTGCAATGGGTTCTGCATCGCCATCAATAAAGTCATCTTGTCCATCATTCAATTTTGCAACTTTTCGCTCAACCGAAGAAACCCCGAAGACGGGTGATTCAGTGAGCTTCTTGAAGTTTTTTGGATGTGGATGAGGTGTGTTCGAAATTCGCTTCACTTCCTCTGAAGATGGAGCCCTTTGACGGATCCAAAAGTCCTCGACTTCATCGACGAAATCTCGCTTAATGTCTACCCAATACTCCCATGTTGCCTCAGTCAGCTGGAGGCCTTTCCATTTGACAACATATCGAACGTTGTCTTCTGGGTCCCAAGCCGCATCTTCTTGCTCTAGTACGTTTTTGGCAGGAGTAAGTTCAGTTTTCTGCAATGGAGCAGAATCGGCCTCGCCTTTCAACCACTTTTCTTCCTCGGCGTCTTCCTCCTCTCGTTTTTGAAGTGCCTTCCTCTCAGCGCGTTTATTCAATGCCCGTTGACGAGCAAGGACTTGCATGTCGAGCTCACTTTCATCACAACCGAGAATGCGATCAACCTCCAGGTGCAAAGGAGAAAAATAATCTTCTTCGTCCGGTGTATTGTCCACCTTGTCAGAATCTTTTGATTTGTCGCCAGAAAAGGTTTTTGTCGCGTCGCCATTGTCTCCATCATCGCTTTGAGGATTGTGAGAGTGGTGATGTGTCGCCGGTGTTGATGCTGCGCGACGCCCATCTTCCAATACCTTTTTCCAGTCTGCTCCATGGGTCATGACCTGGGTCTGTATATAGCGGCTAATCTTGCCCCGAGCAGATCCCAGCTGGGTTGAGTGATCGAACCTCTCGAGATCATGTTTCTTCTCCCATGAGCAGTGCATGTGAGACCTCCCGCGCCATTTAATCAGAAACACCTCTTCCCGCTCCGTATCGGAAACTACGGCCTTAAACTTTGGTGGTCTACCCTCTCGTTTTGCAAGAGCCGCTTCACGTCGAGCGGCAAATTTTTTAACACTCGAACACCCGGCGGGGTTGAGTCGCGATATTTCCATCCTCTTGCGGAACTCGTTTCTCGCATCCGCGATGGCCTTATCTTTCATTTGAATGGCTTCATCTGCTTCCAGCGTATGCATTTTCTTCAATTTGGCAGCCAATGGCAATGCCTCCTCTGGCTGAATTTCATCCTTGCCATTGTCCGAATCGCAGGTTTCTAGACGTACCACGGGCCTTGTCTTCCACCCCAAAATCTTTTCCAGAACGAAAACATGGAGGAACGGTTCCCTAGAATACCAAAGACAGTTGAGTTCCCCCGGCGGAGGTGACTCGATATCATAAATATTTTCCCCGTGCAATTCTGCACCTTCCATCTGTGCCAAGTTAGTCCCACCGCCATCGAAAAAATCCTCCTCCTCCTCCTCCTTCTCCTTCTCTTCTCCCTCTTCTTGAGGTGACATGCTTGCCTCTTTTATCTGCTTCTTCTTGGCAATGCGCTTCATTCGTTTCCGATCCGCTTCTTCTTCCTCGCTTGTATTCATCAATTCGTCGGAGTCCGTATCCTCCAACTCCTCTTCGTAGACCTTCCGTCTCTTGTTAGGAGTGCGGCTGGAAGATCGAAGGGATCCCCCAAGAGGGGAATTCGAGGCGGGTTTGGGGGATGCCGTTCGACTGCTGGAATGCAGGCGGCGATGAGTGGCTTCGGAGGTTGGAATCCCGCCATTGTTCAGTGGGACACCCTCTAGTTTGATTTTGACGAGGAGTGGATTGAAACATGTGATTTGCACGTGTGAGTCGTGGTCGTGATTATGGGGAGAGGGGCTGTCCCTCGAATGTCCGGAACTCCCCGTGGAACGTTTCCTCTTGATTTGAGCCGGTCTTGAGCTGGAGTGGCTGCTGGGTTGGTGAGAAAAGGATGGTTTAGAGTGAGGATGAATATTATTCGGTGGCGGTGGAAGGAGGGATGAAGACGCTGATACGCTATCACGTTTCTTTTTCGGGATTTTCTTGGGGATTGTGAATCCCATTGAGTTGTTTCCACCGGAAGACATTATTGTGTGGGTAAATATTGTGTTGATAACTGAACGGTGGAGAGATAAAAATTAGAAGTAAACGAGGGTATGGCGCCTCGGGATTTTGGAACGATGAAGTCACAAATCGCTGTGAGGAAGAAGGACGAGGCAATCGCAAGCAAAATTAAAAATGAGTTGAGGCGAGAAGTATTTCAAAAGAAAGAAAACTATTATTCACTCCAAAACAATGAACATTTGTTTCGCGAAGACGCGTCAAGATTGGGGCAGTGCTTTCGTCCCTTCCCCACTCTCTTCTCAAGAACGTAAACAAACAAAAAGTAACCATTTATTTGAATTAAGTGGAAATTGAAAGTTAAGCAACCCTATTTTAAAGTTGAAACAAAAAATGGGTTACCAAGAAACACCCCAAAATTGCTCAAAAAACTATGCCTATCGGCGGTATGACCGTCCCGCGAGAAAATCAAACCCATGTGCAAACTGAACCAATGCCCGCCGATGAAGCCCGGACCCAGGCGCATGGCCGGCGTGTGAGAGGCCCGACAAGGGGGGAGGGGCGTTGCATACAGGCAGGCACAACAATTCACAGTCGAGCAACCCGCCAGCGAACGCTAACAACCTCGAGGGCAATGAAAACAACGGGCCTCGCGGCGACGACCCTGCCTGGCTCGGACCAGCAAGTATCCAGTCACACCAGGAGGAATCACGTATGTCCACCCTCGAAGTCAACTACTATGGCGACGTCGTTATTAGTTAGCTCACCGTGAAAGGCACCGCCCTGGCACTCCCACTAATAAACTTTATCAACGGCGCTGTACGGGACCGGAGAAAGTCTAAGAACTGGTAGGAAGCTTCTCGCTACTAGTCTCTAACAGAACATCATATCATGGTGGCTGCTAGCAACCGCGCCATTGATACCAAATAACTTTGCGATGTCGTCGATGAGTCGTCGTCGTGCGGCACCCTCCTCGTGTACTGCTATGACACCCACTCCTGGGGAGAGTTTCCACGCAGCAGTAGCAGCGAGTTCTTCTTGGTACTTCTTCGTTCATCGTGGCTGGAAGCAGGCAAGCGTTAAAAAACCACGGGACGACAACATGCAGACATCATCGTCTTCATCGTCTCGTGTGTGTGTTGGTAGGTCCTGGGTCGGGTGAGGTACAGACGGTAGAGAATCTTTTGAGGAGTCTTTTTTCCTGGTATTTTTGAGAATTTACAGCGAATGTCATTACTTATGAATGATTCCCGCAGCTCAGTTTGCGTTGGAAATGCATGCAAAATTTTGAGAATCCCTCTCTCCTCAAAAATAATTGAAATTGCCTCTTAGTACAATACCGCCCCCTTTGCTAACAAAGAGATATATTATGTATTTGTAATATGTTTTTTAATGGGAGAACCAGGAAGATAATGGATTGGCGAAATATATTCAGCGATTTTGATTTTTTCGCAAACAT
>JALLPE010000174.1:0-21966 GCA_036940025.1 Conticribra weissflogii
ATGCTGAAACAACCACAATGAACTGTGACAAGAAACGAGAAACTGGTGAGAATTCGCTAAAAATTTTTGCTGAAGCTGAGCTCCAGCAAACTCGAAGTTGAAGTTTGGTCTCGTATGTAATTTGTACTGGAAATGATGCTTAAGCATCAGCAAAAACCTTTGACACCCACTAATACATTATTCATCATTCGCATCATATAGACTAGTACTATTCCCTATCCACACTCCACACACGAACTACCTAGGCAGTGTGCTGTGAGAACCGTAAAATATATTATTGTATCGTACAATACAGAAAAAAGCATCACACATACACCCAGGACCAGAACATATTATTATTAAAATATTATATTAAATTGTGTTTTTTGACTGACAAGGAGATAAAAAAAATATGATAAAATGGAAAAATGAAAAATTCATGAACTACAATACCATACTACACCTACTCTCTCAATCGTGGAGTTTTCACATCATTTTGGCTGACCTGCAGCGCTATCGCTCCCACGACCGTCATTGCGGAAGCGTAATTCAATTCTTGATAGGGGGCCGAAGCACCACACGACTTCGCTTGACAAACCATCTTTTGTGTAATCATTTTCCTGGAGGCTTGATACTGGACATTTCATTTTCCTTGTCGCGGACTCAAATTCGGAGATGAATGAAAATCTCTCCGCCAACTAATAATTCATACCTACCTGAAAATCACACCCAAATTCCTGATGATATGAACCTCTGATAACCAACCCCACAAAAATCAACAAAAATGGCCAAAAAAGCAATCCTCGAAGTACTCGAATCCACAATAGGACGCTACGTCCGAAACCTTGACGCCGAATCCCTCAACGTCGCCGTCTGGTCCGGGAAAATTGAACTCCAATCGCTGCAACTCGACACCGTCGCCGTCAACTCCGAGCTGTCCCGACGAGCGCACGAGGCACCCAACTTAGCCTGCCCCTTCCGCGTATTGGAGGGAAGATTCGAGAAAGTTCAATTGGATGTGCCGTGGGCTCGTTTGAGCAGCAGGCCGGTGGTATTTCGCGCGAAGGGTTTGCATGTTTGGATGGAGCCTCATGAGTTTTTGAAGGAGGAAGGGGGAACCAAAGGTTGGGATGACAGACGGGGGAAGAAAAAATTGCCTCAGCATGTCAAGAGTGCGAAGAGTAAAGCGATGGAGGAGAGGAATAATTCCATTGCTCGTGCGGAGGCCGCGAGAAAGAGGGCGAATGCCGTGCGAATGGCTTTAGAGGATGGAGGGGATTCTTCTACGGATGAAGGTGACGACGTTGACGGAGATTCTGCGAAGAATAGTTCTACTTTTACATCGCGGTTAGTTCGGCGGATTGTGGAAAATCTGCAGTTTGAGATTGAGGATGTTCATGTTGCAGTTCGTGGTTGTGGATGTGCCGCAGGAGTGGTTTTGGGAGCTTTATCTTTGGTTACTACTGACGCTATGGGCAACCGCACATTTGTTGATAGGCAAACAAACGTCAAGAATCCGACGTCCTCATTTTTGTACAAGGAGCTACTGATTTCTGGCCTCGGAATATACCTGCAAAATGACAGAACTAGCAATCCACACAGTGATTCACTGCAACGAATGAACTCCCTGAAATCGTTAGAGGACAGAGAGTATGTTCTGTCACCGCTCTCGTTCCAGGCAAAACTTCGTCAATCTGATTTAGACCATTGCGTAGATTTTCCGAAATACTTGATCCATTCGAAGCTTTCTTCGCTTTCCATCCAACTAACACGTCCTCAACTAGAGCTGGGTCACCGACTGGCACTTGCCGTTGCGCCTAATACGGAAATTCGTCCCCTTTTCCCCGAATATCGACCACTAGAACCGATTTCGGGAAATGCAAAGCAATGGTGGAGGTATGCTGTGCGTTGTATCGGAAGATTGAATCGCCATCGCTCCTGGATAGAATTTTTTATCGCATTTCAGAAGCGGAAGTTATACACGGAGCTTTATAAACGACATGCTCATGCCGAGGGAGCGCAATGGCTGACAAAGTTGAAAGTATCAGAACGAGCAGAATTGGAACAGATTGAGGGCGATAGATCTATTTCCATCGCTGGCTTGATGCACTGGAGAACCATAGCAGATGCCCAGGTTGAAAAAGAAAGAGAGAAACACAAAATTGCAGTGCTGAAACAAAGACTTGAAAGTGGAACGCTCAACACCCCTTCGAAACCGAAGCCCATGGGGAGGTCATCATTGGCAACCTCTCTTTTTGGAAGCACCCCCCGGAAAGACTCGTCGGACGAATTTTATGAGTGTCTTGACGACGAAAATGATGCTCCAATATCCCTTTCTGTAGATGAAATGAAAGAGTTGGAAGAGCTCGCGTTCAAAAAGGCAGATGCCCAACTTTCAAAAGATTCCATGCTTTGTGACATCAACTTCACTTTAGGTTCCTTTCAGGTCAACCTCGTCAAGTCGACTCTACAACCCCTAACTTCCTTAGAAATGGGAATGGTGTCCACGTCCTTCAAAGCCAACGCAGACGGGTCTTTTGCCTTTGGTTTATCTCTCTTGAGCTTGGAGGTTGTAGACAGCGTCACACGAAACACATTTTACCCCACAATATGCCGTAGTTTGCAAAAGGCCCAGACCACCAATTCGCACGCGTTTCGATTGGAGCTGAAGAAAAGCCGCGAGGGCGATCAAGAATTGATTTTGAAGATGGTAGCCTGTGAAATTGTGGCTTCATCGCTGTTGATATTAGAAGTCAAAGAATTCTTTAAATTACCCGTTTTTGTTAACGGCGGGAACAGATACGGTAAATGCAATGGAGGGAAATCTAACCCTATACTACTCGAAAGCACAAGTGGGGAAGAAGACTTATTCTACGATGCCAATGAAGGTGGATCAACGATGCTTTTATCTCCATTAGGAATTGGCACTTCTTCGGTAGCGCAGTTAGACTTCAGTGTTCCTGCTCTACATCACCAAGCAGTGACTTTAGCGAAAGACGGCAAAGTTTCTGACAAGTTATCATCTGCCATTGTGGACGCATGGAATGGAAAGAATCAAAAGAAACAAAAATGGACTATGGATATGGATATTTCGGCTCCCATTCTGGTCCTACCTGAAAATTGCATAAATCCAAGGGCAACAGTTTTGATCTGTAATTTTGGACGTTTTAACTTCACCTACGGGAATGAGGGACTGTCTCAGTCAGTCACTGAATGGTTCAATGAGCACAAACGTGCCAACAAGCAGGAATCGGAGATAGACCATTTGAAGCTGGAAATGAATGATCTTTCCTTCACAATTAGTTCAGTCGGAGAGGCAACAACAAAAGGACTTGAAGGACTTAATCTGGACGTTTCCAACAGCGTGATTCAACCAGTTTCCTTCACTCTAGACGTTGGACTGGAGCACACAATATCATCTGACGATAGCACCCCTCGAACTTGCATCATAGGCGTACTCCCTGGAATCATAATGCGATTGGGACCATCTCACGTAAACAAAATCCTTCGTGTTGCAGCTGTGTGGTCTTCAAATTTGCACAAATTGAGAGGCGACTTGCCTTCCTCCCAGGGTGACTCAATTCTTCCTGGCCTGCCCGAGGAACCAACAGACTTAGAGATTATGTCAAGTGGTTCTGGCATTTCGATCTTAGATTCGGCATCGCCTGAAAAGGAGAAAATGCCGATATCACAGTCAAACACTGATCGAAGAGAATTGAAGCCCTTGGCGCGGCATAGCGACAGTGACGTGCTTCAGTCATCAATCGCGGCAGCAGAGTACGTGCATATATCTGTATCTTTATTGAGGTTATCAATAAACATTTACACAGACAAGGGAGACGGAATCGAAGCGCATCTTGTTTCAGTTGTTGCATCATCATCGCTTTCCACCGATGGATCGTCATCAAACAGATTGCGCATGGGCTGGTTCTGGATATTAGATCAGCTGGAATCTGAACACAACTTACCTCGTTGTCAACGATTAGTGTGCCATTCCAACCTCCCGAGGCCGTCAACTGTCTACGCAAAAAATGAAAATTATTCTGCCATAATGGAAGATCTCACTAAACAAGGGGTATTCAAATCAAACTACGTAGGATCGGCAGATTTGGCAGACATCCACATAACGAAGCTCCCAAGGACCAAAGCTTGGGCGTATCATGAACAAGTGACCGATTTTTCTCGGCAATACATAAGCACAATCAAACACGTTGACAAAGCCACTGTAGTCAATGCCAAATTCACGAGCCTTTTTATCAATTGGAATCCACCAGCTATCAAAACCCTTTTCATGGCTAAATCCGATTTACTGGATTTTAAAGAAAAAGCGTACTCCACATATGAGCAAATGTCTGAACACCGGGCGAGCGCTCGATCAAGTGTTTTTCCAAAAGCCCAAAAATTTCCTCTAAACGAAGAAGTTCACTCCATTTTTATTTTGGCGCAAATGGACACGTTTGAAATGTCGCTGAATTCAGCCAAAGACGATATGCCTCTGTTCTCGTTGACAATGTGCGATTCGAAAGTAAACCATCATTCAGTTGAAGAAGACGACGAAAATTCTGAAATGATTTTCGTGCTTGGAGACTTCCGTCTTGAAACGCCCGACTGCGGGAAGATAACGAGATCATATCAAACTCTACTTGGTCTTGCGCCTACAGCTTCCACAAGCTTGTTAACTTTCAAGTACTGTAAGGGGTCTCAATCGGTACAATCTTGCAACGTTGGAGGTGCAAACAAGTCTAATTGTGAAGCATGCGCCGAAGTGTTGCTATCTCCTATGAGATTTGTTCATATTCATTCGCAAGTATTTACACTGATTGAATATGTGACCGAGGGAGTGTTAGGGGCGATGGCAGCAAGTGCCGCCTCTTCTGCCGCCGCGGCAGCAAGGGAAGTTGCGAAAAGTTCTCAAAGCGGAGAAAAACTTTTTTACATTGTGGCTACAGGCTTCGATTTTGTTTTGCCTCAAGCTGCTTACTCCGAGGAACACTTTTCGTTTCATGCAGGAAAACTCGAGGCTCATTATCGCAGTCTTGCAAGCGATGTTGGCTCCGAAGCTGAAGTGTCGCTGACGGAACTATCAATGCAATGTGCTAAGCAAATGTCAATGGTATCCATCCCTATCAATATGTCCATTTCATTAAAAATGAAACCCCCTTTTGCTCCATTGACGGAAGACGAGCGAGCCACCCGAGTCGACCTTTCAATTTCAAGGATTCAAATCCTAATTGCTCGTTGTCACTACGCCCAAATCATGCGAACTCTGGAATATAATATCGGAGAACAAGATAATTTTCTTCGCGCAGAGAATTTCGTAGAGTACAATCGATTGTCTTCATTGCCTGCGGAGAAAGCTAAAATTGAATCAAAGTCTGGGATAGCAGTTGATTCATTACTAAAAAATTTGAGCCATGCTGGAGTGGAAAATGTGGAGATAATCAAGAGAATGTACATAAACTTCAATATTCAGGAGTTGTCAGTGGAGTTGTGCGGTTCAACTACAGAGGACCCGATAATGTCTGTTGCGGCTGTGAAAGCACACATACTGATGAAACTGCTTCCTGATGAAAATCAAACCAAAGCTTTTGTGGCACTGCATGACTTGGTTTGCGATGATCTACGACTTGGGTCAACAGACCGCACCTTTCGACGAATGATTGGCCGTGCTTCCAGCAATCACATCAACGCGGCAAGCAGGGCAAGAGGAGGACGGAACGACTCAGAGGTCTTCCTACTTAATTACACCAAATATAGCATAGACGACTTCAGAGAAATCGAAGTGAAAATCGGCTCGTCAGTGGTGATTGTGTTACCTGATGTCATCACAGAAGTATTAAACTTTATCAATGTTGCCCCAATTCAAGTTACTGCCACCTCTACATTTCGCCGAAAACCTGTCGTTTCCGAGACGTCGAAAAGCGAATCGTTGCATGTCGTGGTCAAAGACGACGACCCGGAGGAGTTTGAGGCGTGCTTTGAATCTACCAAATCAGATTCTGTTTCTTCCTTCAAAAAAACGAAGTATCTTGTCGAATCATCTAACATGAGACTTGTCCTTGTAGACTTAGGAAGTATGGACTCATCCGGTCCATTCTTATCAGCCAGATCGTCAAGGGCATTAACTGAGACGATTGTTTTGCAAGGTAAAATGAAGGCCACTTTTGAGATGACGAGCAATATAGCAAGTAATGACACTGTCGAAAAGGATTACAAGATCGACGCTGAAAGGGTTGAGATATACACTGCTAAAGGAGCCAGCTTGCAACACCCTGTTTCAATTCTCGAACCAGCGAAGTTTTCAATTTTCTACTATCAAAAGATCGGAGAGACCCATTTGACTGATTTGAAATTCGTCACTTTGACTCCAATCGACTTGACAATATCAATGCAAAACGCTGCTCTAGCAAGTGCGTTAGCAACAAGTATATCCGACTCTTTTTCAAGCGACAAAGACACCAGTGAGGATGGAGCCGAGCGTCATTCCATTTCAGCAAAGGAGGCGAACAGGATAGCTAGACTAGACTCTGAACTTGAAAAAGTGGTAGATATTGACGAACCAATGACCCCAAGCGAACATTCCACTGACGTTTCGGTGCATGCTGGTCAACAAATAGAAAAAATGCGAAAACTGACGAGATTGAAGATGACGTCCCCAGAAGTTATTTTGACCATGACCAATGATTTCCAGGGACTGGACGAAGCCCTTTTCAAGGTAATTGCGATGAATTGGGTATTTGGAGGAGAACTGGATTACCCGGGTGCATCCGTTTCAGAAAAACCTTGTTTTGGGTTCAACATGAACACGAGGTAAGAATCAACTCATATCATTGCTCTATTGTTCTTGCGAAAATGACTCATAAAAAGTTTTCATGCATACCCATTTCTTTCTTAGTTTTCTAGCGGATTACTTCGATACCGCAAGCAACAGGTGGGAGAACTTTCTTACCAGTCCTTGGGAGATTACACTAAATGGGTCGAGAGGACCGCAGTCGCGATTACATTCCAAAAGAATGTCGTCGACTTTCGACATCGAATCAAACCCTTGTCATATTTCATTTTCAGAGCATTTCCTCGTGAGCGCTGGCGCTGCCAGCCGTATGTGGTCTGTGTACTCTGGTGAGAACAAAAACGTTGAATTCATTATCATGTCCACAATATCAACTTCTATCGACTCATCTCTTACATAAAATATAGGAGCGACAAAGCAGGCTACATCCCTGGTTGAAGAGAAAGTAAAAGACGACTTGAGCAAACGCCGACTATCAAGGAGCATGGCTGCCCATGCAGCCAGATCATTGATTACAACTTTACCATATGCCATAGAAAACCACTCAGGCATCAATGCAATGTATTCGATATATGATGACCCGACACAACATCCGTTGCGAAAGAGCTCAACACAATTTTTCCAATTTGAGTTATATCCCGAACGCGGCACAGGAGGAGTCAGGAAGTACGGCCAAGATGTGAAACACAAGAAGTCCCTCACGATATATATTGGCAAAACGGAGATATCGATTGACGATATGGATAGCGAAGTTCAAAAACCAAGATCCGCGCACTACATATCGGATTACAAAACTCACTTGTTTACATCTGTTGTGAAGCGTGGGAATTCAACGGTAAGTTAGGTTTAAAATTACGAAAGCGCGGTTCATTCATAAACAAACTGATACAGTTTCTTGCAATTTTAGGTGCTTCATTTGAGCAGCCACGTCGAGATGTACAACTCTTCTTCTTTACCATTTCGTATTGCTGTGCTTGGAGATGATAAAGTGCATGATTTGGGCATTGTCAAGACAGCATCTAAAACAACTGCAGTTGATGGCAGTGGGGCGAAGTCACTTCTGAAGGAGAGTGAAGAGTTAATAACACACTCCGAATTCGGACTTCCCGCGCCACTGCTTACAAGCTTCATGATTGATACATCAGAGACCCTCTGTCTTCAAATTTCTCCTGTTCTCAAGGACTCTAATGACTCCGAATTGGCTGGAATGTTCAATCTACCCCCCCTCGATCGTCTCGTTGAAATAGCGACTTCGCCACAAGGCGAAACGAGGAGTGTCATTGAGGTCTCTTGTTCCCCATCCACTCGCGCGAGAAAAATCTCGTCTCTAGTTGCTAATGTTTGCTGCAAAGTTACGTTAGTTGACGGCGCACACCCTTTCGTCCAGCTGTTCATAGAACCACGAGTAGTCATAACTAACAGACTACCCGTGAGTGTGCTCCTTCGCACGCCAATGCCACATACATTAAAATCAAGCAGTGCTGTCAACGCCGAGGAAACATTTGAACCCGCGGATGATTCAAAATATACAACTCACGAGCTCGTCCCAAAGGGAAGCATTGAGGTATTTACTTCTGGCCCATCCATTGCGATTTCAATGACATGCGCGGACGTTCCTATTGGAGGTACTGCCACAGGCTGGATCGAAGGTGGTTGGTTAGATATACCCTTAGGGAAAAACAAAAAAATCCTGGAACCGTTGAAGTGCACCTTCCCGTTCGAAACGAAGTGTTTCGATTCATATTTGTCCTCTTGCAAGGCGACAAGTGTTGGCAGCGGTAGCGAGTTTTTTGTACTGGAAGCGGACGATGTTACTCCCGATCTTAAGCAGACTGTCACACGAGCACCTGGAAGTTTTGATTCTGTTCGAACAGTTGTTATCATTGTATGTAACTATGTGGTGGATCACATTGGAAACATCTTGTTTGAGGAGATCGTACCAAGAGACAATACTGCAAGACGTACAAGCTCCACCAGATTATCCGCCAATTCTTCTTTCTTAGATTCATCGCCTCCTTTCAGCGCATTTTCATCGCGACACCATCGTAGAAGAGTGTCATTGCTCCCTAGAGCATCCAATCTTATACGACTTATCCAATTGACAATGGACGGAGACGAGGGAATGAAGAGAAGCATTCCTTTTCGAATCGAAGACGTGTCTATGACAGAGGGTATCGATGCAATGCCTATCCTATGGATGGACACTACTCCCACAGGTTACTTTGCGTACCGACACTTGACTACGGAAGGTTCTGAACTCCATGTTGTTCCAGAGTATGTGGTGTTCAATGGAAACAACGAATTAATTGTAGTTAAGCAGCTATCGAAGAACCCTTTTTCGATAGAACCATCAAAAATACACCCCATCGAAAGAGATAGAAACAATTCAATTGTTGTCCAATTTGACATACCATCACGCAATGCTATCACTGGTCCAGTTCAAATAGACAAGGTTGGTTTGAGAATATGCGTTGCACGATCGAAATCTACAGGAGAAGCACTCGGAAGCCTTGCTGTTCAGACCGTTATTGGAGCAAGAGACTCCCGACTGGTCCTGAAGATCGGCGCATTCAACGTTGGCGAAGAGCAGTCCATAGAAAACACAGTTTCATCGAGCCTCTTCGAGCACGACTTTATTCGTTTTCGTGTTCGATGGTCGGAAATGCGTGTCACTCTGAAGGATACTTCATTTGACGAGAACAATAAATACGAGGAAAATAGAGCCGCAATCAGGAAATACCTTGAACACCACAATATCAACTCCTCTGAAGTCGAACAAAGACTTGCTGAAGCACGAAAGGACTACAACAAAATGATAGATAAAAAACGAGACGTGTTCCCAGAAGTAGCGCAAATATTACTTCACCGCTTCACTGTTGATTTCCAACGCATATTCAAGGACAACGAGCCAAAGTCAAAGGGTGTTCTTTCTTCTAACGAGAGATCACAATTCTCAGTAGTGATCCATAACGTCAGAATTACAGACTGCTCCCCAAATACATCCAGCTCTGTGGTGTTTGATTCCATGTCAGAGAAAAGCTTCTTTGATTTATGTATTCGTACGCGGGGACCATTGAATGCTGATCTGATTCGTGTAGACCTCGTGGATCTAAATCTGGCCTACGGCGATGGAAAAGCCGAAAAAATAGTGGTCAACACCGGTGAAGATTTCGTTTGGCGTCTGCTTGATATTGCGAATAGAACTATGCTCGAAACGGCGAATCTGGCTGGAGTCGACATTTCCTTGACATGGGATGAATCAGCTGGAAAATTTTCTGTGTCGATTTCTGATCCTAGAGGCATCAGCGGTGATGATGTTGATTTAGGTCAGTACTCATACCGATTTATTCTGTACGCAAGCCTAGTTTGTTTTGACTTTCGTTACCACATGTGTCCACAACAGATGGGAATTATTGCCCCCCTCGGAGCGACAAACTTTACGATGTCAAGAAGTTAAGAGTTTCCCCGTTTTTGCTATTGCTAAGCTTTAAACGCCAACCTCAGTCGTCTCGCTACAAACTGATTCGTGGTGTCCGTGGGGCGAAATTAGCAAACTATTTCACAACGCGCTTGAAATTCACCATTGACAGGTAAGCGATTGCACGTCATTGGCTGTGAAATCAATATTAATGGTAGTTTCTTCACACAATCTTTGTTTCACTGTCGTACGTGTTTTGTTGTCCAGAGCTGAGCTCCGCTTCCAAGGATACATGGCAAGAGATATCAAGGGACCACCAGATAGACTGGCTGACACAATCAAAACTGTTTACGCAACACAATTGAAGACTAAAATGATTGCCTTAATGACAGCAACTAGTTTCCAAGACTGGAAATACCTTACAGCTAGGGATTCTGGAGGAGAAGAGTTTATTGAGGGCGACCTCTTGCGAATGACAGGAAACCTAACTGGTCGGTCAGCAAAATATGTGTTGAAAAAGTTGGGTGATGGTATCGGAGATAGTGTGGTTGCCATGACTGGGACAATAGGAGGCGGGATTCAAGATGCCACTGAAAGTATTGGAATCAGGTACGTCGGGGCAGGTGTCAATAGCCTCATTTCAGGGGTTGGTGAGGGCGTGGGAAACACAGTCAAAGGCGTTGGAACCGGAGCAGGAGATATTCTTCGAGGTGCCGGTAAAGGTATTGGTCAAGCCTTCGGGGGTATTGGTGGCGGCATGCAACAAGTTACAAAAGGAATTGGGCGAGGAGTAACTCACGGAGATTTGTCAGGAGTAGGTGAAGGATTTGCATCTATGGGAAATGGCCTCGGACAGGGAGTCGAAACAGTGGTAGATGGAACCGTAACTGGTGTCCTTTCCGTCGGCAAGGGTTTATTCTCTGGTGCAAAAAGCGTTGGCAAAGGAGTAGGTGGTTTTTTCACTGGGGGAAGAGAAGTAGGAGGGAAAACACCACCCAAAGGCCCTCCCAGGCATAGATGACAAACAAATGAACAAATCATTTTCGCCTTAAAACACAAAACCCAGAGCAATTTTGCACATAAATATTGTAATTATAATCATAAAAAAATGAACAGTTTCATTCGTGAAAATTAGTTTGACCGATTACATAGGCGATCAATCCTAGAAACCATAAAAAATTATCTTAATAATGACGCTCATGTCCAAATTCAATATGAATTCAATCCTTGAAGAATAATTGGAGACATTTAGAAATACCAGTTTAATACGTACTTGCGCAAGCGTTCGTAGAAGAGCCGTTTTACTAAAAAGGGTCATGTTCGACCTTATCTTTTTATTCCCCTCAACTCTGGAACTGTCATGTTACAAGATATGGTGGCCATTTCAACTGGCGTGTGATAGCAATAATTACGAATCCAGGTAGAAGCCAAGATCTGGCTTTTTTTCTGCCACGATCATCAAAACGTCAAAACCTACTCCCTTGGCTGTTGTCACCATCCCACCCATATGTAACATTGTCATTACTCTTTCAAATGAAAATGTGATCATGCAACACAAAAACTCAACAACCTATGGATGTACCCCCATCTCAGAACACTCCCCCCTTTTCATCAGTTCCTTTTCTGGTGCAGAACACCCACAGGACCATTTTTCCAGGGATTTTCTGTTGCAGATATCATGACAGGTTGCAACAGCATCTGTCCATGCTGCAATATTGATCCATGGTTTCAAATCACTTTTCAACAACTTAACAAAGATAACAATCAACCAAGCAACACAATACAGAAAGGGGATGATTAACAATAGTATTAGATTAAAATTAATGAATTAATTTATACACCAATTACTTTACTATAATGTAAACAACTAAAAGTTTGTTGACTTCATAATATTTTTGTTATATCTGATCTGGTGGTTGCTTTTACAACAATCAAAAACATGGGGGCCTTCCCAAGGTGTGTTGGGATAGGACTGTATGTTTGATTTCCCTTGGAAGGGGCAGCATCAGCCTTGGCAGTGGTGGTTTTTGACCTTTATGTAAATTTCATTGTCA
Organism: Conticribra weissflogii; assembly: GCA_036940025.1. Classification (NCBI taxonomy): domain Eukaryota; phylum Bacillariophyta; class Thalassiosirophyceae; order Thalassiosirales; family Thalassiosiraceae; genus Conticribra; species Conticribra weissflogii. The sequence goes on from JALLPE010000174.1 coordinate 12,242, forward strand.
ACTGAAACAGGTACTTGAGTGAAGTTTTTACTTTCCTTCATAGGTCTGGTTCATATTTTATGGGATTTGGAACAAATGTGCAAGTGCAAATAGTATACTGGCGGTGCATTTTGATCATAGCACTGTCCTTTGCTATGACAAAATTGTTTGATCATATCATGAAAGTGAATGCAAAGAACAGTCAAACAAGACAGAGAAGTCTTGGACTTGAGATATATTTCATTGCAATCTTGCAATTGAAAGTTGATAGAGCTGACACATCATTCAAACTATTAAAGAGTAATGCCAATGTGATGGCGGAAGCATGGTATGATATAATATCAAGTTCTTGGTATTGATATACATCAAAATTTGTCCATTTGAATTAAACTATATTAAAGTTATCAATAAAAATCATTTCAGGAGAAAATTGAATAAATGGGTGACATTGTTGGAAATACAGCTTGGATAGTTCCAATCAAAACAACCAACTGAAGAGAAGGAAGGTGTGAACAAAAGTAGCCTTCTTAGATAACAGATGCAACTAGATCATGATTATGATGTGAATTACACTGGTCCTAATGGTTGCAATGGTCATCATGCAATTAAGTTTGTTCAATAGATCATTGCATCCAACTAGATGTACTGCAAATTGATTTGAAAAAATGTCATGATTTTAGGTTGTATATGAATTCCTATGTCTCTAAATATTTCTCAAACTACTCACCAAATGATTCTTTTGAGATTTGCTAAGTCACCCTCTGCAGCAACACCAATTCATAAAAGTTGAGACAAAACCCAATTGGACTCATGAAAAATTGCAAATCAAAAAAGAATTGCAAATGAAAATTCTGAATACAGTCCAATAATTTCATGATCAGATTATCTAATTATGGTATGGTACCATCCTTTTATTACTTAGAACTCCTGTCATTATGTGAACCATGGTGATGGGTACCCATGTGGACACTATATCTCACCACATGGGCTGATTACAACCAATATCACATAAACACAGTTAAAGTTCACACTCCAGTCTACCATGATGTAAAGTGGGTTTGACACAGACTTGGTTATTACCAGTGCTACAGTGGTAAGCATAAAAAACCCATGGTTCATTGTTTTTTCAAAATGTTAAAATATTGCATGTGTTTGTTGTTTTGGGTGTAGACATTGCCCACCACCCATCACCTAAAATGAAGTTCTATGGCATCACTATTTTGAAATGTAATTGATGGAATCAAACAGAATTTTACACATGAATCAGAATTCCATAAAATTAATGGATTTCTCCTTGAATATAGCTCTATATATTCAGCTAATTTTAATAGTGTTTAAATGGAGGAATGTACTTAGTAATCATACTAGGTTAACACCAATATCATCCAACACATTTTGCTACAAACCTTTTTTCGTTTGATTCCAATATCATTCCAACAAGATTTTCTCAAGAACGACACCTTATACAAGATGCATGGGTTTGAAGAATCTTGTATAGTTTGTCTTATGGTGATTTGATATGTCAAAGTGCAGGGTCATTCCTGCATCTTTACCGTGGTTAGTGAGCACAATGCCCAGCATCATGAAAAAATGTGGCCCTCTTCAACATCAACTTCCCTCTTCTGCTTGATTGTTTCCTTGGACTACATAAGCAGAAGCACTCCCAACATACCAACAACAATGGAAAATGCATTGATGAAGAGGGGGCAGCACTGTGTTCACACCCGCGCTAACCAAACTAAGTTTAGCCTGGAGGCCTCCAGACTCAAATGTGATCAGCTTCTTGCCTCAAACCTTGACAGTGACATCTTAAAATAGTGTTATAATGCAAGAAAGATAACATTGCCTTTCTTAGTTCATGGGATCTCTTACTGAAGAGGGGATGGTAGATTTTAGATTGCCTTGTTGCAAGGAGCAAAAATAATTACATACATTAGAAAAAGATAAAACAATAAATTCAATTTTTACCTCCCCATACCACCATCACACAAACCTGTGACATCAAATACAGTAACTTTCGCAGAAATGATGCACATGATAATTGAAAGATGATTGATATAGTTTTGATTGTATTTTTATCTTATGGTTCAACTGTTCAATGTGCTTTCATAGTTAGTTTCTTTGGTGAACTTGAAAAATCGCCTGCTAGAAAAATTAAATGGTTTCACTATGACAAGAAAAAGTTGAGTGGGATTGCCCCACTTCATGACACACAAACCATGCGAAAGGACTCTGATTTGTAGTTGACTGCGTGCCAAGACGGCCGGTCCTCTCTCCGCCATGGTGGGGGTCTCGATGAGGTGATTTTTTCGCTGTGCCCCATTCTGTCCAACGAAAAAAATAGAAGGTGGTATTCTAGAAAAAACTAGCACGATTTTTTTTGTATATTACTACCTCCCAAAATGACTTATGTCACACATACGTGTGGCGCAAAAATATGAAATAATCTGAAATGCTGGTACTAGTCCTGGGGTTCTTAATCAAAGTTTTATTTACTAGTACTTGACGGTACAATAGTGGGGTAGCAGACAATCCCTCAAAAGTTCCCCCAAAAAGCCGAGCAGGGTCCGGAACGTTGAGGTTCGCACATGAGTATGGTACCAGATAGATAGAAAGTTAGCAAGTACTATAGTTGGTTACTTGTGTGCGTACAGTCTACGAGCTCGTAGGTTTATGATGAACGTTATTTTTTTCGAGCGTGGTCGATTGAAATATAATATGTAATCTCTCTATTGTACTTACGAATGGAAGGTGGTGTGCAAACTTCTGGATTCAGGAATTTCAAATTATGGAGTGACATAACAGACGATGAAAATAACTGTCATAAAAAAATTGTGCCGTAAATTACTACAGGTGACCGAGAAAATATTCTCGTTGTTTTCGATTTATTTTTTATTTACTACTGGACACATCATGATGTGGAATCATAATATATCATACGATGAATTGATACCTATTGATAACGAACGTATCGAAATAGCGTATTAAAAAATACTTCACTATCCATGTGAATCCTAACAGTTTGTTTTGTCAAGGCAATCAACGTCATATTGACGTCAGGATTAAAAACTTCCTTTGAATGATTTCGAAGAAAAATCCAAATCGCTCAATGTAATGTTATCTCTAAAAAAGGTTCAACAATAAGAAGACTGTTTACTCTCATTAGTACGTAGTTTCTTTAGAAGCATTTCCAATGCATGATCATGATGTACCGTAAGTAATAGTACTAACGGCTCTCTTTGCAAGCAACAAAAATTCGCCAAATACATCAAGTTCCTGAACCAAAAAGAATTCCTCCATGTCGCATGATAAGCTCTGGCAATATATCTTATAGCTCATATCATTCTCAGACCCCTTATCTCTTGGAATAAAGTTCGTACCATACTGAAAGAAGATCCGGAATATTTACGAAGAAACGCGGTTCGGAATGGCAAGGAACACGAAATGCTCACATTTTGCACGTCAGATATAAAAAGTATGGAAGCTTTTCCATAAGCAGTTTTGTTGCGGTCGTTTGAGTTCTTTCACGGCGTTTGTACGGTAGTGCATATACGAAACTGTAGGAGATAACACAAGAAGAGTCGCTCCCCGATCATGTTGGTCTTGAAGCGTTGGGGGTTTGAGTAGACATGGCGCCTTCTCGTTCTTATGAATGCAATAGAGAGTATATTATATTGTTTAAGGTGATGTCCACTCACTGACGAACGACTGTCTCTTCTTGCTTCCAATCTCTTGCAATGAGGACTTCGATCTTACCATCGTCGGATCGTCCACCTATTGACTCTTCATTGTTGACAACAACAAAATATCTTTCATGCACGGCGCCTCTGTCTAAATAATAACCCACCTACAACGCTCACCGCCCGATAATAATAATAACCATTACTACAATAGCACGGCAACTATCAAACCAATAAGAATTGATGCGCAGACATCATCCGGACCAGAGCACGTCATAATTTTCAACTCGCGCATTTGAAAGCCAGTCATTACAATACCACCGGACAATACCTTCCTTTTTTCCCACCAATTTTGACCCCCAACCGAATTTATCCACCATGCCCCCCGTCCTAGGAATGAAACGCGCCGAAACGTCCGAATCCTCCGTCGACCTCACCACCCTCATCAAACCCTCCACGTCCATCCAAGACTTCTCCTCCGCCATCGACAAAGATGCCCACACCTGCGAGGAGCTCTACGGGCCCTACCCCCCCTCCATCCCCGTCCCCATGATCCACAAGGACGGCCGCACGCCCAGCCCGTACATCGTCTCCAAGGCCGAGACCATGTGGGACATGCAATCCTACCCCGACCACCGCGACGTGGGCACCCCCGACGAGTGGATCCCCCGCGACGGGAAGCTGGTGAGGCTGACGGGCCGCCATCCCTTCAACGTCGAGCCCCCGCTGAGCGTCTTGAACAAGTTCAAGTTCCTCACGCCGACCTGTCTTCATTACGTGAGGAATCACGGGGCGTGTCCCCAGCTCAAGTGGGAGGAGCACCGCGTGCGCGTCGGGGGCTTGGTGGCCACTCCCCTGGATTTGAGCATGGACGAGATCGCCGCGATGGAGCCGAGGGAGCTGCCCGTGACGTTGGTGTGCGCGGGGAACCGGCGCAAGGAGCAGAACATGATCCGGCAGACGATCGGGTTCAATTGGGGCGCCGGAGGAGTGTCCACCAACGTGTGGAAGGGCGTGCCCTTGAGGGACTTGTTGCTGAAGGCGGGAGTGTCCGAGAAGAACATGGCGGGGAAGCACGTCGAGTTCATCGGACACGAGGATCTGCCCAACAAGGTCGGACCGGGACCCTTCAAGGACGAGCCCTGGGGGAAGTTGGTCAAGTACGGGACGTCGGTGCCCTTGGCCCGGGCCATGAACCCCGCGTACGACATCCTCGTGGCGTACGAGGCGAACGGGGAGAAGCTGCAGCCCGATCACGGCTTTCCGGTGCGTCTCATCATCCCGGGGTACATCGGAGGAAGGATGATCAAGTGGATGACCGACATTAACGTGCTCGAGCACGAGACCAAGAACCACTACCACTACCACGACAATAGGATCTTGCCTCCGCACATCACGGCCGAGGAGAGTCTCACGGGAGGATGGTGGTACAAGCCCGAATACATCTTCAACGAACTCAACATCAACTCGGCCATGACGGCGCCGGATCACAACGAGACCATCGACCTCGCCAGGAACATTGCCGGGACGTACGAAGTCGGGGGTTACGCCTACACCGGAGGAGGACGCCGCATCTCCCGCGTCGAGGTCACCACCGATGGAGGAAAGCACTGGGAAGTGGCCAAGATCCATCAAATCGAACGTCCCACCGACTATGGGATGTACTGGTGCTGGATCTGGTGGAGCTTCGACTTGAAGGTCGCCGACCTCGTCGGATGCAAGGAGATTTGGTGCCGCGCTTGGGACGAGTCGAACAACTGTCAGCCCACCGAGCCCACTTGGAACTTGATGGGAATGGGTAACAATCAAGTGTTTCGCGTCAAGGTGCACCTCGTTCGAGATGCCAGTGGCAATCACGTCTTCAAGTTCGAACATCCCACCCAGCCCGGACAGCAAGAGGGAGGTTGGATGACCAAGCTCTCCGAGAAACCCGATTCGGCCGGTTTCGGTCGTCTCTTGGAGCAAGGACAATCGGCTCCCAAGGACGCCGCTCCCGTCGCCACTGCCCCGGCGGTCAAGAAAGGAAGCAAGCTCATCACAATGGAGGAAGTTCGCAAGCACAACAAGGAAGAAGATGTCTGGATCGTCGTCAACAACAAGGTCTACGACTGCACGGAATACCTGGATCTTCACCCCGGCGGTGCCGACCCCATCCTCATCAACGCCGGAGAAGATTCCACCGAAGACTTCGTCGCCATCCACTCGACCAAAGCGACCAAGATGCTTGACAAATTCTACGTCGGCGACCTCGACATCAACTCCATCAAAGCCTCCGACACCGACGCCGTCGCCGACCGCATCGACGAAAAGACCGGACGCAAAATCGCCCTCGACCCCAAGCACAAACAGCCCTTCACCCTCCAAAACAAAACGGTCCTTTCCCGCGACTCCTTCGAACTCGACTTCGCCCTCCAATCTCCCGAACACATCCTCGGCCTCCCGACGGGAAAGCACGTCTTCCTCTCCGCCGACATCAAAGGCGAAATGGTCATGCGACGATACACTCCCATCACGTCTAATCACGACATCGGTCGCATCAAATTCGTTATCAAGGCCTACCCCCCATGCGAACGTTTCCCCATGGGAGGAAAGATGTCTCAATACCTCGATTCCCTCAAGATCGGCGACACCATCGACATGAGAGGACCGGTCGGCGAATTCGACTATCACGGCAACGGCAAGTTCCTCATGGAGCACGAAGAGTGCTTCGCCACGCACTTCAACATGATCGCCGGAGGAACGGGCATTACTCCCGTCATGCAAATCGCCTCCGAGATCCTGCGTCATCCCGATGATAAGACGACCATGTCGCTCATCTTCGGATGTCGCGAGGAGGGCGATATTCTGTGCAGGCAGACTTTGGACGAATGGGCCGAGAAACATTCGGATAGGTTCAAGGTCCATTACATTCTTTCGGATGGGGCGCCCGAGGGATGGAAGCACAGCGTCGGCTTCGTCAACAAGGATCTTTTCGAGAAACATCTGTATCCTGCGGGTGATAATTGCTTCAATCTCATGTGCGGTCCTCCGATCATGTTGGAAAAGGGATGTACTCCCAACCTTGTGGCGCTTGGACATAGGCAGGAGAACATCTTCTCATTTTAAGGGGATGTCGCTGTGAGGCATCGTGGCTATGTAGATACTATCACTTATTTCTTTTCATCATCATATTATGGACTAGCGGGGTCAGAATCTTAGTTTTTGGAGCTATCGTTTTGTGCCGAGATAGAGTAATTCCAACTGTAAATAGCACAATCATTATTACCAAACTTGTGGCTCGCACAATCAGTAATTAATTTAGGGATGGATGGACATGTACAAAATAAATGGACGCATGAAGTATTATTAAGGTCGTAACCGTGCTACTAAACTCGCTTGACGTTTTACGATTCAAGATGAGTTAGATGAGGATCGTAAGTAGTGTATACTGTGAACTATCACATTTCAGTACATCCATATACTTAGCTGGTAGGATTATTTGGAGCTGCAAATTCAGGCCACTTCTTCCAGCTTTCCATCAACAAGCGCTTTGTCCATTGTTTCCACTGATGATTCCAAACAATCTAAAGAGACTATGGTATCGTATCAATCGCATCCAGCTCATAGCGCATCTCTGCTTTAAATATGCAGTCGCAATCGACAATGTGATGACAAACCTTCCGTTTGATTTGTAGAATAATTGGACGCATTAGCTATTGTCAAGTTACGTTGACAAGTTAGGTGCTAGACCCACTAAACAAATTTATGATGAAGGTGCTCATGAAAATGATAATTACATCATATTACTTCACTTGGCAATTGCGTTTGGCAGTTCAAAGGAAACCTACAATAGGACCTATTGATATTGCATATTTTTCAACATTTTTGTCAGGTTTTACCGTCACAGTCTGATTTTTCCTGACATCCATGTGATTATTTTACCACAAGGCCAAACCGATCACATTCTGCTAATAAAAACATTAACAACATATTCTGTGCATGATGAGACGAGACTGCTTGAAGCCAGTTGTAAACAATCATTTTGGATCACTGCATAACCTCCCTTTCTCCACTGCAGAAGATTTTGCAGACAGTTTTGAAACCAGTGGCTTCTGTTCTTTGGCACTGCAGTGCCCACAAAAAGCTTTACATGAGTTCCTGTCTCTCCATTACTGGGAGTCCTGGCATTCCGTATTCCCCCGAACGGTTACTCTTTACTCCCTGTCTGCCAGTTGCTTGACAGACAATTGACAGATGGCAGAAGTAGGTGTCAGAACACTAGGTGACACGCTGGCGCTTGGTGTTCTCATTACTACTTAGTTGTGCGTATGATAACATCATAAATATTATTTTATTCTCCAGAATTGCTGTTCCCCTTAAAGGGCAGATCACAAGTAATTACTTACCGTTAACACAGTAAAAACAACTAGTAAACCATTGAAAACCATGGCAATATATCAAAACTTCTAATCCATTATTGTCCTTGACAAAGACCCCCTCTTCAAAGTCCAACAGTACAAAGGTCTCTGCCATACCAAAGAGTGCCGGCACAGACCCAACCAAGCTGGTTAGTCTAGAAATCTACACTGACAATGAAAAAAGGGGATTGAGTACTTGGTGCTATGCTGCCCATCTGTATTCATTCAAACATTAGGGGAAATGTGTTCAGACACTGAAATGGTGCATCTGTATGAACATTTTGTGTTACCCAGAGGCAATCTCCTGTCAGAGTACTGGAGAGAGGCTTGTATGGATCACAAGAATCAAAAAGAAAGCAGCATCTGGAGCAACAGATTGTTTGCCATCATCATGAGAGAATACAAAAATTGAGTCCTTTCCGGTGAACATGCTGTTGCCGCAGGGGATGTCTTTCATAGCTATCTATGAAGAACTCTTAAAAAAATGGATGCTATGACCCAAAAGGCTTTCAAGGCTTGCTTTGAGGTCCTCTTCAATTTGTATGACAACCTCAAGGCTCATTATGAATTGACAATTGTTGAGAAGGATTATCACTTGCTTTTCTTTAATTCTTTTTCCAGTGAATGTCAACTCCTTCCAGATCTGTCATGCCACTGACCAACCATTACATGAACAATATCAACATGAGGCTGCTGCCAAAATTGAACACAAGGAGGATAACTGAGAAAAGGATGCCGCTGACAAGAAACATGCTGCTGCTTGAAAGAATAACTCTTTGAACACGGACAACAACCAGTCAGACAAACATGGTTGCATAGAAAACCTTTGTCACCACTGCAAGACCAAAGGTTATGATGTTGCATGGAGTTCCTGCTCTTGTCATAACTTCAGACATCCCAATTATTGTCAGCCCACTGGCTTGTCAACTGCTTGTTCTTGAGATAAAGCCTCTTGAAATTGTGACAGGTATTGCAATTCACACAATCATTGTTGCTCTCATTCTGGAAGCCACTCTTGTGATTGACACGACTGCAGGGAACGTGATCACAAGCCAGCTGCTTGTGACTGCAAAGGCCAAGGTTACCATGCTGAACACCAAGGTTGATCCAGATCAAGATCACATTCATGATCAAGGTCCTGTTCTTGTGCTTCTCCAAGCCAGAGGCACAATCATGGTCACTACATTCATCATGATGACACTTGGGGAAGGAAACAGTCATGCTCACCCATTGCCCTCTCTTGCTTGAGATCAGAACGTAGAATGCCCCCTCCTTGAGCCAAATCTTCTTCTGTTCTGCATCACACCCTGATTAATGAATGGAAGACAACAGCATTGGTTCATCAGAATGATGAACCTGTTTCTGAGAATGTTGTCTCTAACAAGATCCAACATGCACCATTTGCAAATTATCCTACTCCTCTGCCTACACCATATTCCTGTCTTGGTGAAGCTTTGGAAGCCAGTGATGGCATTGACAGCAAAGACTGCCAGCCACCACCCTTGGCTGCAATGCACAAGTGGTATGACAGTGATGAAGACTCTTACAGCTCATGTTGCCCTAAGAATAAAAAATATTCTTGCTAGAGGCCTCCAATGATCCAATTGGAAAGACAATTCCTTTGGAGATTCAAAACTGATTCAAGACACATACCATACTGGGCAATGCT